>JAKSZT010054030.1:2198960-2217745 GCA_026826555.1 Tolypeutes matacus | reverse complement strand
TTTTTTTTTTTTTTTTTTTTTTTTTTTTTTTTTTTTTTTTTTTTTTTGATGGTTAATCGTTAGCTTTTATTAAAATCCACATACTTGGCATTTCTTAGCTGTATGTTTTGACTCCTGGTTCCACCCCTTACTAGTCGTATTTAACTTCTCAGATTCTCAGTTTAACAATCTGTCAAATGAAGGTAAAGGCACCAGTCCTGTTGGGTTATTTTGAAGATTACCTCTGTTGGGAGGTCACTAAGACTGTACCCATCAAAGAGGGATCATTCAGTCATCATCTCCTCTGGCTCAGTCTTGCCTTTATTTCCTCCTCCTCCTCCGTCTTCTGCTACAGCCCCTCAGCAATTTTGACGACAAAATTAGGGTTCCATAGTTCCAGACTTCAGGCCCTTTCTTTCTATTAAAATGTGTTTTTATAGCGGTAGCATATAAAAAACACAAAATTTGTCATTTTAACCAATTTTAAGTGTAAAATTCAGTGGCATTGAGTACATCTACAATAGTGTGCTATCATGACCAGCATCCTTTACCAAGACTTTATCATCACCCCAAACAGAAACTCTGTACCCATTAAACAATAACTCCCCATTCCTCATCCCTATTCCCCAGTTCCTTTCTGCCTCTATGAGTTTGCTTATTCTAGGTATTTCATATTAGTGGAAGTATACAATAGTTCTCCTTTTATGACTGGCTTATTTTATTTAGCTTAATATTTTCAAGATTCATGCATGTTGTAATATTTTGAGAACTTCATTCCTTTTTATAGCTGAATAGTATTTCACTGGTCATATCACATTTTATTTATCTATGTGTCTGTTGATGGATACTTGTGCTGTTTCTACCTTTTGACAATAGTGAATATTAGCTCTATAAACATTGGTGCACAAGTTTCTGTTTGAGTCCCTGCTTTCAATTCTTTGGGAGTAAATACCTAGGAATGGAATTGCCCAGTAATATGGCAAATCCAAGTTTAATTTTTTGAAGAATCACCCAACTGTTTCCACAGCAGCTGCACCATTTTACATTCCTACCAGCAATGGATGAGGTTTCCATTTTCTCTACATTCTTGGCAACACTTGTTATTTTCCATTTTTCAATAATAGTCATCTTAGTATATATGAAATGGCATCTCATTGTGGTTTTGATTTGTATTTCCCCAATGGCTAATGATATTGAGCATCTTTTCATGTGCTTATTGGTCATTTGTATATCTCCTTTGGAGAAATGTCTATTTAAGTTCATTGCCCATTTTTAAATTGGTTTGTCTGTCTTTGTTTGTTGAGTTGTATGAAGTCTTTATATATTCTGGATATTAAACTTTTATCATATAGGGGGGATGATTTGCAACAACTTTCTCCCATTCTGTAGGTTGTCTTTTCACTTTCTTGATGATATCCTTTGATGCACAAAAGCTTTTAATTTTGATGAAGTCCTATTTATCTATTTTTAATTTAGTTGTTCTTGCTTTCAGTCACATCTAAGAATCCATTGCCAAATGCAAGATCCTGAAGATTTCCTCCTGTTTTCTTTTAAGAGTTTTATGGTTTTAGCTCTTATGTTTAGGTTGTTAATTCATTTTGATTTCATTTTTATATACAGTGTGGGTGTGGGTCCACTTCCATTCTTTTACATGTGGATGTCCATGTTTTTTCAGGGCCTTTTCTTACTTCATTATTGTTATTAAGCCTTTTCATTATCACTAGTGAAATGAGGTTTTTGTTTTTTTTTTTAAGATTTATTTATTTACTTTATCCATTTTAAACCCCCCCTTCCCCATTTTCTGTTTTGTGTTCATTCGCTGGGCAGTTCTCTTTGTGTGTTTCCTGCCATCTCTTCTCATCCTTCTCCTCCAGTCTTTGATCCTGGAGACCTCCGATGTAGGAGAGAGGTGTTCTGCCACCTGTACCACCTCGGTTCCTGGTTTTTGGACATCTTGTCTTGACTCTACCCTGCGTCTCCCTCCTGTTACGTCATCATCTTGCTGCATGGCTCCCGGGGCCTGGCAGCTCACCAGCACACAGAGCCTGGCAGCCCATGCGCCTTCTATATATATTTTTTTATTTTACCGGGAGGTCCCGGGGATCGAACCCAGTTCTCTCCATATGGCAGACGGATCCAACCATTTGAGCCACATCCGTCCTCCTGAAATGTGATTTTTAAAAACATTTTCTTTAAAATGTTCCTATATTAACAGAGACAGAAATTTTCTTTCCAGGTCCTTTCCTATGACTGGGGTCTTAAAATCCCAGGAACTATGAACACTGTAGATCTTATGCGGTTTATTCCTTCAGTCATTTCAAACATTGAAGGTGCTGATGTAACTCAGTGTCTGAGCACTGGCTTCCCACATATGAGGTCCTGGGTTCAATACCCGGCACCAATACATCATCAGTAAATTGATTGCATTTATGGCTGATTACATCTATAATCAACTGAAGTGATTGCCTTCAGCAATGAGACTTCTCATTCAAATCAGTTGAAGGCCTTAAAGAAGAACTGATGACTTTAGCGTTCAGCAGAGAAAAATGTCCCCATCTCTACTTCAGACCCTTCTCTTGCATGCTGTTCCAGGAAGGAAGAAGGCAAGAACAGGGCTGGAATATTTTCTATCAAATTTATTTTCCTGTGACTAAGCCATACTTTCCTGTCTCCTTGTATGTTTAGTAATTTTTCATTGAGAACTGGACATTCTGAGTATTATGTTGCAATCATTCTGAAAATCTAGTTAGCCCACTCTTCAGTACACCAAACTAAGAACAAGAAGAGAAAAGGGGGGCAGGGGGAGAAAGAAAGAGAGAGGGGGAGAAATAAAATAAAATAATACTAACAAACAGGCAAAACACTCATACCCACATAACAACAACAACAAAAACAAGAAAGAAAAAAATGAGGAAAAAATGGAGTGCACTGCCTTTCCAAGTCTCTTGTTATATGCCAGTGGTAAGCCAGAAGCTACTGCTTTCAAGGCCAAAACCTAGGCCAATGACCCTGCTTGACTTTCAGGGATCTGTTAGACTCAAAAACATAAAACACAAAAAGGAAAAAAAAAAAAAAAACAACCAACCAAAAGAAAGAAAAAGAGAAGGAGGTACACTGGCTCTTTATGTCCCTGTACGTGGTGGTGTAAGGCCAGAAGACACTGCTTCTGAGAAACCAAGATTAGCAACTGTGCTGGGATCTCAGAAATCTGCCAGACTACATAACACAAGAAAGAGAAAGAAGAAACCCAACCAATGAAAAGTGCACTGGGTCTTTAAGTCCAGGTCAGTGCTGGTGTGAGGCCAGAAGCCATTGCTGTGGAGATGACTGAAGCCAGGGCCAAAATCTTTTCTGTGCCCTCTGAGAACTGCCAGGCCAGGAAATGCCCACAGACAGAAGGGGGGGAAACTCCTTTCACATGCTGATGGGAGGCTGGAACTACTGTTGCCCAGGGGACCAAAACTGAGGCCAGCTCTTGCTCTGGTCCTTCATGGATCCCAGACCGACCTCGACCCTCAACCCCCATTTATAGAGAAGGAGGCTTCCTCTGCCAGTCCTGGCACCAGCGGACACTCCTGGAATCTGGGCCACATCGCCACAGTTGTTTCAACAGCTGCTGCCCCAGGGTTGGGCAATAGAGGCAGGTCAGTGGTTTGTGTTTTCACTTACAAAAGCTGAAATCTTTTTTTTTTTTTTTTAATTTATTTATTTTTTATTGTGGGTAAAAATCAAAATTTTCACAATACATACCACTATTTGTAAAATGATATAAATAACAAAAATGTTATTTATATATATATAAATATATTTTAAGAGGTGCTTATTACCGAAAATATTACACGGAACCCTCTGGGATTCCCATGTTGCCCACCTCCCACACCTCCCACCACATCCCACACAAACATCTCCCACAAGTGTGGCCCACCACCCTCAATGGACTTACACATCCTGGGGCCTTGCCACCAACCATAGACCACAGTTCACACCATAGACCACACTCTCTCCCACACAGTTCTGAGTGGTGTGTGCTGATTTAAAATGGCCTACATCCATTGCCACAACGGTACTCAGGACAACCTCCAAATCCCAAAGAAGCCCCTGTATTTCAACTGCACATCCCCTCCCTGCCCCAAAAGTGTCAAGTGGCCACTGGCTCCACCTCATTGTTATAATTTCTTCCATTGCTAGAATCACCATCTTGACCACTTCTTGTTTCCTCTGAAACTCCTGTAGTTGTTCTAAATGTCCATTCTGATCCCGAGGTTACCACCTAGTTAATTCCAGCCTCTCTTTCCAACTCTTTCATTTTTCTAGAGGAAGGAATGCTTTGTAAAATGTCCTACTCCACCATTTTGCGCTTATGCTCTCCCTCCTTCTACTTATAAGGATACCAGTCATAAGATGTAGAACCCACACTAATTCAGTATGAACTCACGTTAACCTGATTGCATCCACAAAGACCCTACTTTCAAATAAGGTCACATTTACAAGTACTGGGGTTAGGACTTCAACATATCTTTTGAGGGAACACAAGTCAACTCACTATACTAGGTGTGGCCATGTGACTAAGGGCTGGGTGTTGAAGTATAAGCAAGAGTGTGTAAGACTTCTGGGAAGTCTCTTAGAGAAGAGGAGGCAAGCTTTCCTTCTCTTGTGCCATCCTGCTGACTAGAATACATGTATGATGGCTGGAGCACCAGAAGCCAAGTTGGGCCTTGAGTAAGGGAGCCATGAACTATAAGGCAGTGGGCCAGTGAGACAGCAGACCCATAATAGCCCAGGATGACCTAACTCCTGACTACTTGTTTGTGAGTGAGAAATAATCCTTGGACTTGTACAAACCACTATTATTTTTTTTTTTTTTAATTATGGGTAAAAATCAAAATTCTCACAATACATACAAACATTTGCAAAATGATATATAAATATATATGCATATATGTGTATTTGCTTACAAAAATGTTATTTATATATATATACATATATTTTAAGAGGTGCTTAGATTACCCAAAACACTACACGGAACCCACTGGGATTCCCACACCGCCCACCTCCCACACCTCCCACCACATCCCACACAAACATCCCCCACAGTGTGGCCCACCAACCCCAATGAACCCACACACCCTGGAGCCCCGCCACCAACCATAGACCACAGCTCACACCGTAGACCACACTCTCTCCCACTCAGTTCTGAGTGGTGTGTGCTGATTTAAAACGGCCCACATCCATTGCCAAAACAGTACTCAGGACAACCTCCAACTCCCAAAGAAGCCCCTGCACCCCAACTGCTCATCCCCTCCCTACCCAAAAACTGTCAAGTGGCCACTGGCTCCACCTCACTGCCACAATTTCTTGCATTGCAAGAATCACCATATGTGAGCAAGAGAATACCATCAAGTCCACTCTAGTCCATAGTTCTTCCCCCAATCCAGAGGCGACTGGGATGGTGATGTCCACTCCAACTCCAAGTGAGAGAGGGCTTATATCCCATGGATATGCAAACCACTATTATTTTGAGTTGTCTGTCACATGGAGCTTAATTTAGTACTAAACGATATAGACATAAATAATCAGATTCAGAAGACCAACAAATTCCTTGCTAAAAATAAAAGGAAACTTATATCTAGACACTTCATCGTAAAATTGCAGCACACCAGAGGCAAAAAGATCTTAAAAGTTGACAGAAAGAAAAGATAAATTACTTACCAAAGAATGGCAAACTCATAGCTGACTTCTCAACATGAAAACAGAAGCCAATAAACAGTCTGATAACATCTTCAAATGCTAAGGAAAAATTACTGTCAGTCTATATGGCTACTTGGGGTTACATAGCCCAGAAAAACATGTTCTTAATCTAAATCCTTTCTTGTAGGTATGAACCCATTGTTAAGTAGGACCCTTTGGTGAGGTTAGTCCAGTTAAGGTGGTGACCCACCTCATTCAGGATGGGTCTTACCCATATTACTAGGGGACTTATAGAGAAAGCCACAGAGAGAGAAGCCAAGGGGAGCAGCCAGAAGCTGGAAGCCAACAGAACTCAGAATGGAAAGGAGAGGACATCACCATGTGAAGTTAAGATCAAGGAACCCCAAAGATTGCCAACCAGCCAGAAAATACTGATCCTGGGAGTAGGCAAGCCTTCGAGCCTCTGAAACCGTGAGCCAGTAGAGTCCTGTTGTTGGCCAATAAGTCTACCCATTGGTAACCCACTGGTGACATTGCAACAAGTCTAGAATTTTATATCCATGGAAATTCTCATTCAAGAACAAGAGCAGGGAAGCGGCTGTGGCTCAATCAGTAGGGCTCCCGTTTACCATATGGGAGGCCCCGGGTTCGGTTCCCGGGGCCTCCTGGTGAAGGCAAGCCCGCCCGCACGGCGTGGTTAGCTGACCCAGCGAGCACAGGCAGCAAGGGGGGGATGAATAAATAAATAAAATCTTTAAAAAAAAAAAAAAAAAAAAGAACAAGAGCAAAATGAAGAAAATTTCAGGCAGCGCTTACCACCAGCAGATAGACTTCCAAAGGATATATTTCAGAAGAATAAAAATTATCCCAGAAGGACAACCTAAGGTATAAGAAGGGAAAGTGAGAAACAAAAGTTATAAACCTATGTAGAAACCCAAATAAACAATTACTATATAAAATAATAATAATTTTTAATTTGTGTTATTAAAAAAGAACTAAAATGCTAGATAAAAATAGAGTGTAAATTGGAAAGTGGTTTGGATTAAAGCATTCTAAGGCCTCTGTATCTTGCAGGAGGAAGGTAAAGCTATTAACTGTAGCAGGTGCTATGAGTGTCATGTCCTTTACTCTGGGGCCTTGACATTTCCAAACTCTAGTCTTCCTTCTGACTGGCAGCATTGGGACTCCCTTTTTTTTTCTTTTTTTTTTAATGATCAAATCTTGTTTATTTTAGAAGCATAAAGAGTGGAGCTGGGGGGACGGATGTGGCTCAAATGGTTGGGCATCCGTCTCCCATATGGAGGGACCTGGGTTCGATCCCCGGGATCTCCTGGTAAAAATTAAAAAAAGAAAAATGTAGAAGGTGTGCAGGCCACCAGGCCCTGTGAGCGGGTGCACCGTCATGCCCTGTGTGCGGGTGTGCCTCCAGGCTCCACGAGTGGGTGAGGCCCCCAGGCCACGCGCCCGGGTGTGCCATCAGGCGCCAAGAACCATGCAGCAAGATGATGATGTAACAGGAGAGTGACACAAGGGAGAGCCAAGATGAGACACACCGAAAAACCAGGAACTGAGGTAGCACAGGCAGTAAGACGCCTCTCTCCCACATCGGAGGTTCCAAGTATCAAATCCCAGTGAAGACAGGAGGAGAAGGATAAGAAGAGAGGACAGGAAACAGACACAGAGAGTTGCCCAGTGAATGGACACAAAAACAGCAAAAAACTGGGGGTGGAGGGTAAAATGGATTAAAAAAAAAAAAAGAGTGGAAAAAATGATGAGGAAAGGGCCCCAGTCCCCTTGACAGGGCCAGATCCAGGCCCACAGTCTCCCTCCAGTCCCATGTCCACACAGGCTATGTCTATCTATGGGGTCAAGGCTGACCCAGCAACCTTCATCAGCCTTTTCTTGAGAGGAGAGGGTATGGGGACCACCTATGTGGAGGTGAATCTTCCATGAGGGTGGGGTGGGACAAGCTGGCTCCCAGTCTCACTGAACATGTAAAAAAGACCGGAGGGCCCCCACTGAAGCTCGCTGCTCATGTGCAGGCAAGCCAGGAGTGCTGAGGAAGTTCATGTCCCTGGAAGCAGCCCTCAACTAATGAGAGAAGGAAGTTAATAAATGCCCGCTCCTTGACCCCTTGGTCTCCTAGAGCTCTCTGTTGGGATTTAGCTCTATCTGGCCACATTGGTAACCTCATGAGACACACCCTACTGACTTCCTTTCCTTCCCTGTCACACTTCCCCCTTCTCTTATCAGTGTTTTCTCAAGCCACATCCAAAATAAACTATTTTCATTCAAATCCCTATCTCTGGGTCTGCTTCTGAGGTAATGCAATCTAAGATATTAACTTTGGACTTTGTTAAATATTTACATTAACATGTTTTAACATAAAATTATTTTATCTAATTTGTGTGATTTTAAAAAGTAAAAGCATATAAATTGGGAGAGAGTGGTTTGAATTAAAGTATTCTAAGGTCTTTGTATCTTGCAAGAGGAGGGTAAAGATATTAACTGTAGCAGGTGCTATGAGTGCCACACTCTTATACCTTGCCATTTCCAGACTCCAGCCTTCCTTCTGATTGGCAGCATTTGGAGGTCTGAGGTAGGCCCTGATCAAGATGGTAGAGTAAAAAGCTTCAGGGTTCTGTCTCCCCACAGAAGCTTTGAACAACTGGAGGGAGCAGAGTAAACTTCGTGCACATATTGGGAGCATGTATGTCTGGCCCAATCTGAGGAATGGAGTCAGGACACTTGCCACAGGCTTACCTTCTTAGAACTTGCCCTGCACATAAAAGGCAGCTCAAGGAGCTCTCCTACAGGACCCTGGGACAGCAGTCAAGTTGAGGCTACCTGGGGCAAGGAATTCCTGGCTGTAGGACATATTGTGAGGAAACTGTTTCTTAGGGAAGAGGAGACATTCATATTTGTGTAAATGGGGAAATTCCTAGGGTCACATGTGCATGCTCAAGACAAGAGGAATGTGCAGAAAGGACCCGGGACCTCCCGGTAAAAAAAAAAAAAAAAAAAAAAAAGTAAACTATTTAAAGTGCCAAAGGCAAAAAATTGCCAACCAAGAATTCTATGTTCTGCAAAACTATTCTTCAAAAATGAGGGAGAGGGGGTTGGATGTAGCTCAACTGGTTGGGCATCCGTCTCCCATATGGAGGGACCCGGGTTCGATCCCCGAGACCTCCCGGTAAAAAAAAAAAAAAAAAAAAAAAAAAAAAAAAAAAAAAAAAAAAAAATGAGGGAGAAAGGAAGACCTCAGATAAAATCTCTTGACCCAACAAGAGATGCTAAAGAAAGTTCTGGTTGAAAGTAAAGGACAATAGACAATTGATCAAACTACATGAAGAAATAAAGATCTCCAGTAAGGGTAACGACGTGGGTAAATATAAAAGACAGCATTATTGTATTTTTGGTTTGTAAAGCCACTGTTTACTTCCTACAGGATCTAAAAGGCAAATTCATAAAATGTAAAGATAAATCAGTAGTTTAAGACTCATATAAACATGTAATTTATGGCAAGAACTACATAAAGGTGAGGGGATGGAAGGGTTTAGGAACAGTTTGAATGTGCTATTGAAGGTTAGTTGGTATCAAAACAAACAAGATAGTTGCTTTAGAATGTTAAATTTAAACCCCATGGTAACTACAAAGAAAATATCATAGCATATGCAAGCTCATAGAGACATAAAGTACAGTATAGACTTCCGGGAAGATGGCAGACTAGTAAGACACGGGAATCTCTTCAGAAAAATAGCTAGAGGACAAGCTGAAACAGCCCCGAAAAAGATCTTCTAGGGTTTAGGTCAGCAGGTGAAGGCTGCACACCACCGAGAGGAGAGAGGGACAGAAGAGGGAAATCGCGACTACAGAACTGTGAGTTGCAAGTAGCAGCTTCTGCTGCTGCCGGCACCCTCCCCCACACTCTTCAGAATTCTCGGGCCCCTGGGCCTGCAACCACAGACAAAGGGGGCTTCAGGGATCTGCCACTCCCGGAAAGGGGAGAAAGAAGGACACAGCCTTACGCTGACTCAGGTTCGGACCTGAAATTTGGGCTGCAGAGCCCCACGGTCCCTTCCACACTGCGGTTTGCCCTGGGAGCCCGGAAAGGACTGGAGAAATCTGATCCTTGCAACCTCCCACTCTTCTAGCCTGGGCTAATTGTTGAGGACACCATGGGAGAGGGGAGAGTGAGCCTGGGGCTGACCCTGCTTTGGACTCACAGGTTTGGTCTGCCCTGTCCCGAGAGCCCTTCCAGGCTGGGTGGGGCTGCGCCATTGTTTGCCTTGGAGCCTGCAAGGGGCAAAAGATATACAAACCTCCCAATCTCCTCCTCTACTAACAGGGACTGATTGTTGAGGATTCAGAAGGGAGTGGAAATATTTCCTAGCTGGGAAAAGGGGGGCGCTACGAGAGAAGTCTGGAGAACTGTCTCAGAAAGTTTGAATCAGAGGGCTCCTAGCCCCCAGACAGGAAGCTCTATCACATTGATCTGGTCTGTGTCACAACAAATACTCTCCGACCAGGCATTGAATTGAGAGCAGCCAACAAGCGCCATCTCCTGGCAGACCAAGGAAGTACACATAAGAAAATTAATAAGAGTCTTTTCCTGGCCTCTATAGCCTCCCTGCCCAAGGCCCTACTAAACGACTCTACAACCAATTACTAGGTCCAGTGCCCAGTTTTGAGCAACCAGCAGAACAATCCTAAAAATGAAGGTTGAGCCAAAAGTCAAAGAGCGGTGGTAACTCACAGCCGCCTGCCACTAAAACCCCATAAAAGAGAAAGAGATAGAGCATCTAAGTAAAATACAAACTAACCACATGCCTAAGCACCAACAAAAAATTATGGGCCATACTAAGAAAATAGAAGACATGGCCCAAGAAAAGGAATACAGCAAAGTCCCAGAAGAGATGAAGAATTTGAGAGAACTAATCAGTGAGATGAGCACACATTTCCAAAATCAAATTAATGAGATGAAAGAGAATATAGTTAAAGAGATCAATGACATCAAGAAGTCATTGAGTGAACGTAAAGAAGAATTTGAAATCATGAACAGAAAAGTAACGGAGTTCATGGGAATGAAAGACCCAATAGGTGAAGTAAAAAATATATTTGAAGCATACAACAGCAGACTCAAAATGATAGAAGAAAGAATAAGTGATACTGAAGACAGAGCAGCTAAAATTGAAGAGAGAAAAGAACAGAGAGAAAAGAATGGAAAAAATTGAGCAGGGGCTCAGAGAGTTGAATGACAACACAAAATGCAAGAACATACATGTCATTGGAGTTCCAGAAGGAGAAGAGAAAGGAAAAGGGGCAGAAAGAGTATTTGAGGAAATAATAGCTGAAAATTTCCCAACTCTCACGAAAGAAATGAACTTTCATGTCCAAGAAGCACACCATACCCCAATAAGAATAAATCCCAATAGACCTATGCCAAGACACATATTACTCAGAATGTCAAAAGTAAAAGATAAAGAGAAAATGCTCAGAGCAGCAAGAGAGAAGCAAACGATCACGTACAAAGGATGTCCAGTAAGACTTTGTGCAGATTTCTCTTCAGAAACCATGGAGGCGAGAAGACAGTGGTATGATACAATTAGGAAACTGAAAGAGAAAAACTGCCAGCCAAGAATTCTTTATCCAACAAAACTGTCCTTCAAATATGAAGGTGAATATAAAGTATTCACAAACAAACAGAAACTAAGAGAGTTTGCAAAAAAGAATCCACCTTTGCAGGAAATATTAAAGGAAGCCTTAGAACCTGAAAGAAAAAGACAGGAGAGAGAGGCTTGGAGGAGAGTATAGAAGAAAGAAAAGCAGAAACAATAAACAAAAGAGTAAAAAGAGACAAAAATAAGATGACATATGAAAACCAAAGAATAAAATGGAGGAAATAAATAGTGCATTTTCAGTAATATCATTGAATGTGAACGGATTAAATTCCCCAATCAAAAGATACAGGCTGACAGAATGGATAGAAAAACATGAGCCATCCATATGCTGCTTACAAGAAACTCATCTCAGACACAAGGATACAAGCCGGCTGAAAGTAAAAGGTTGGAAAAAGATACTCCATGTGAATAGTAAACAGAAAAGAGCAGGGGTAGCTATACTAATATCAGACAAAACAGACTTCAAATGCAAAAAAAGTGATAAGAGATGTGGAAGGCCATTATATATTAATAAAAGGGACGATCCTCTAGGAAGATATAACAGTCATAAATATCTACACACCTAACCAGGGTGCCCCAAAATATATGAGACAAACTCTGGCAAAACTGAAGAGAGAAATAGACATTTCTACAATAATCGTCGGGGACTTCAACACCCCTCTCACATCATTAGATAGAACAACTAGACAGAAGATCAACAAGGAAACAGAGAACTTGAACAATATGATAAACAAGTTAGACCTAACAGACATATACAGAACAATGCATCCAAACTCAGCGGATTATACATTATTCTCAAGTGCCCATTGATCTTTCTCCAGGATAAACCACATGTTAGGTCACAATACAGCTCTCAATAAATATAAAAAGATTGAAATTATACAAAGCACCTTCTCGGATCATAATGGAATGAAACTAGAAATCAATAACAGACAGGAAAAAAGGAAATTTGCAAATGTGTGGAGACTGAACAACACACTCCTAAATATTCCGTGGGTCAAAGAAGAAATTGCAAGTGAAATCAGTAAATATATTGAGACAAATGAAAATGACAATACAACATATCAAAACTTATGGGATACAGCGAAGGCAGTCTTGAGAGGGAAATTTATAGCCCTAAATGCCTATATTAAGAAACAAGAAAGAGCTAAACTCAAAGATTTAACTGAACAACTTGAGAAACTAGAGAAAGAACAGCAAACCAATCCCAAAGCAAAAAGAAGGAAAGAAACAATAAAGATTAGAGCAGAAATAAATGAAAATGAGAACAAAAAACAATAGAGAAAATCAACAAAACCAAAAGCTGGTTCTTTGAGAAGATCAATAAAATTGACAAACCCCTCGCTAGACTAACAAAGACAAAAAGAGAGAAGATGCAAATAAATACAATCAGAAATGAAAGGGGGGAAATTACAAATGACCTCACAGAAATAAAAAGAATCATAAGAGGATATTATGAGAAACTACATGCCAACAAACTAGACAACCTGGATGAAATGGACAAATTTCTAGAAACTCATAACCAACCTACACTGACACAACAAGAAATACAAGAACTTAACAAACCAATCACAATTAAGGAGATTGAATCCGTCATCAAAAATCTCCCAGCAAAGAAAAGTCCAGGACCAGATAGCTTCACAGGTGAGTTCTACCAAGCATTTCTAAAAGAATTAACACCAATCCTGTTTAAACTCTTCCAAAAAATTGAAGAGGAGGGAAAATTACCCAACACATTTTATGAAGCCAACATCACCCTAATACCAAAGCCAGATAAAGATTCCACAAGAAAAGAAAATTACAGACCAATCTCTCTCATGAACATAGATGCAAAAATTCTCAACAAAATACTTGCAAATCGAATCCAACAGCATATCAAAAGACTTATACATCACGACCAAGTGGGATTTATTCCTGGTATGCATGGCTGGTTCAACATAAGAAAATCAATCAATATAATACACCACATTAACAAGTTGAAGGAAAAAAACCACATGATCATCTCAATAGATGCAGAAAAGGCATTTGACAAAATCCAACATTCTTTTTTGATAAAAATACTTCAAAAGATAGGAATAAAAGGAAAATTCCTCAATATGATAAAAGGTATATATGAAAAACCCACAGCCAACATCATACTCAATGGGGAAAGGTTGAAAGCTTTCCCCCTAAGATTAGGAACAAGACAAGGATGCCCACTGTCACCATTGTTATTCAATATTGTACTAGAAGTTCTAGCTAGGGCAATTAGACAAGACAAAAAAAAATTAGGGAAGCAGCTGTGGCTCAATCAGTAGGGCTCCCGTTTACCATATGGGAGGCCCCAGGTTTGGTTCCCGGGGCCTCCTGGTGAAGGCAAGTCCGCCTGCATGGCGTGGTTGGCTGACCCAGCGTGCACAAGCAGCAAGGGGGGGATAAATGAATAAATAAAAATCTTAAAAAAAAAAAAAAAAAACTAAAGGCGTCCAAATAGGAAAAGAGGAAGTAAAACTCTCACTGTTTGCGGATGACATTATCCTGTATTTAGAAAATCCTGAAGTATCCACAACAAAGCTCCTTGAACTAATAAATGAGTTCAGCAAAGTGGCAGGATATAAGATCAACACGCAAAAATCAGTAATGTTTTTGTACACTAGTACTGAACAATCTGAGGAGGAAATCAGGAAGAAAATTCCATTTTCAATAGCAACAAAAAGACTCAAATACCTTGGAGTTAATTCAACCAAGGAAGTACAGGTCCTATATGCAGAAAACTACAAAACAATGCTAAAAGAAATTCAAAAAGACCTAAACAAATGGAAAGATATTCTGTGTTCATGGATTGGAAGAATAAATATCGTGAAGATGTCAATCTTGCCCAAACTGATTTATAGATTCAATGCAATACCAATCAAAATCCCAACAACTTACTTTACAGAATTAGAGGAGGCAATTACCAAATTCATCTGGAAGGGTAAGTGCACCCGAATAGCCAGAAGTATTCTAAAAAAGAAGAGCAATGTGGGAGGAATTTCACTGCCTGACCTTGAAACATATTACAAAGCTACAGTGGTCAAAACAGCATGGTACTGGCATAAAGATAGACATATCAATCAATGGAATAGAATTGAGAATCCAGAAATAAACCCTCACCTATACAGTCAACTGGTTTTTGACAAGCCTACCAAGCCCACGCTGATGGGAAAAAACAGTCTCTTCAACAAATGGTGTTGGGAGAACTGGATACCTATAACCAAAAGAATGAAAGAGGACCCCTATCTCACCCCCTATACAAGAATCAACTCAAAATGGATCAAAGATCTAAATAGAAAAGCTAGGACCATAAAAGTACTAGAAGAAAATGTAGGGAAACATCTTCAAGACCTCGTAGTAGGTGGTGGTTTCTTGGACTTCATACCCAAAGCACGTGCAACAAAAGAAAAAGTAGACAAATGGGACCTCCTCAAAATTAAACACTTTTGCACCTCACAGGACTTTGTCAGAAGGGTGAAAAGGCAGCTGACTCAATGGGAAAAAATATTTGGAAATCACATATCTGATAAGGGTTTAATATCCAGGATATATAAAGAGATGTTACAGCTCAACAATAAAAAGACAAATGACCCAATTAAAAAATGGGCGAAAGACTTGAATAGACATTTCTCCGAAGAAGAAATACAAATGGCAAAAAAACACATGAAGAAATGTTCAACATCACTCATGATTAGGGAAATGCAAATCAAAACTACAATGACATATCATTTCACACCTATCAGAATGGCCACTATTAAAAAGACAGAGAACTACAAGTGTTGGAGAGGATGTGGAGAGATAGGAACACTTCTTCACTGTTGGTGGGAATGCAGGATGGTACAACCACTATGGAGGACTGTTTGGCAGGTCCTAAAGAAGTTGAATATAGACTTGCCAAGTGATCCTGCAATACCACTACTGGGTATATATCCAGAAGAACTGAGAGCAGTGACACGAACAGACATGTGCACACCGATGTTCATAGCCACATTATTCACCATTGCCAAAAGTTGGAAACAACCCAGGTGTCCATCGACAGATGAATATATAAACAAACTGTGGTCTATTCCCACAATGGAATATTATGCAGCTGTAAGAAGAAATGAAGTCATAAAGCATATGACAACATGGATGAACCTGGAGGACATTATGTTAAGTGAAGCAAGCCAGACACAAAAGGACAAATACTGTATGAATGCATTACTATCAACCAAATATATTGTGTATATTGTTTGACTCACACACAAAAAAAAACAAAAAAACAAATAAAAAACAAAACAACAAAAAAATTTACACGTATCCATTACATTTAATTGAGAAATGTATATATTTATTCATCTGTGTTTACTTTTTAGTTTTTTATTGCTTATGTTTTCAATTATTAAATGTACAAAATAAAGTTAAAAAAAAAAAGTACAGTATAGGTTGCTAGGCTGTGGTTGGGGGAAGCAAGGGAGTAAATACATAATGGCTGTAGGGTTTTTGTTTGGGGATATGGGAATGTTTTAGTAACAGAAGGCGGTAAAGGTATTGCAACAGTGTAAACGTGATTAATCCCATTGAATGGTATGCTTGGGAGGGGTTGAGATGGGAAAGTTTTTGTGTATATACATTCCCACAATTAAAAAAAGAAAGAAAGATCAACTAAAGAGACAATAACAATTAAATACAATATGCAATCCTGGAAGGAAATTAACAAGGGAGGAGAAAAGGCTTAAAAGAACATTACTGGGACATATGAAAAAATTGGAATATATACTGAGAGCTTTATATCAATGTTAAATTTCTTGAACTTGATAACTGCACTTCAGATGGTTACATAAGTGGATATTCTTGTTTTTATGAAAGTACATGGCAGTATTAAGGTGCAAAGAGTATGATGTGTACAGTCTACACCCAAGTGTTCAGAAAATGGATTGATAAATAGATATGCAAAGAGACAGATTGGTAGATATAAGGATAATACAAATGTGGCAAAATGTTGAAATTGATGGATCAGAGTACCTAGGGAAGGGGGTATAGGGATATGTTCACGTTCTCTTTATGGGGTTTGCATTATTTTTGTAACTATCTTGTAAGTTGGAAAGCGCTTCAAAATATAAAGTTTAATTTTTTAAAAAAGTCTAAGCTAGCCACTAAAAGAATAGTAAGAGAAAAAATGGAATGAGAGAAAAAAATTAATGAATTAAATTGTCAAGAAAAAGTCAAGAAAGGAGGGAAAAAAGAAGTATGAAAAGTAGCACAAATACCACAAAAATAATGTAAAAATTAATCCCGATACAACTGTAATAAATGTAAATAGATGAAAATTTCCAGTTAAAATATAAAGATTAACAGATAGGAATTTTTTTAAATTTCCAGCTAAGGGGAGTGGATGTGGCTCAAGCAGTTTGGTGCCTGCCTTGCACATGGGAGGTCTAGGGTTCAGTTCCCAGTGCCTCCTAAAGAAGATGAGCAGACTCAACAGACACAACAAGCTGACACAACAAGCAGGTGCAACTAGCAGGCAAACAAGCAGACACAACAAGCAGGGAGTAGATGTGGCTCAAGCAGTTGGGCACCCACCTCCCACATGGGAGGTCCTGGATTTGGTTTCTGATGCTTCCTAAAGAAGACAAGCAGATGCAATGAGCTGGCACAATGAGCTGATGCAATGAGCAGATGCAACGAGCAGACACAACAAGCAGGGAGCAGGGGCTCAAGCAGCTGGGCACCCACCTCCCACATGGGAGGTCCTGGATTTGGTTCCTGATGCTTCCTAAAGAAGACAAGCAGATGCAATGAGCTGGTGCAATGAACTGGTGCAATGAGCTGATGCAATGAGCAGATGCAATGAGCAGACACAACAAGCAGGGAGCAGATATGGCTCAAGCAGCCGGGCGCCCACGTCCCACATGGCAGGTCCTGGGTTCGGTTCCCAGTGCCTCCTAAAGAAGATGAGCAGACACAGCAAGAAGATAAAGAGCAGACACGGAGAGCAGCACAACAAGCGTAGGCCGCGAGCGCAAAGACTGAGCAGGCACAATGAGCAGAAAAATGAGGGAGCCATCTCTGGGGTAGGGGGGAATTAAAAAAAAAAATCCAGCTATATGTTGTTTATAAGAGAAAGCCAAAACATAGTAACATTGAACAGTTAAAATTAAAAGCATGGAAAATGATACACTAGGCAAGTTCTATCAAAAGAAAATTGGTGCAGCTATATTGATAACAGATGAAATATACTTAAAAGTTAAAAATTATTAGTAATGACAATCAGTTACACATGTTGATAAAAAATTTATTTCATAGGAAGATTTAATAATTCCAAACTTGCATATACTTGCTAACAAATCTTCAAAATATAGAGAGCAAAAGTAACAAGAGGACAACAAGGAGAAATCGACTTTTATAATGGAAGATTTAAATACAACTCTCTCTAGACTAAATAGATTTTTAAAATCAATAAGAAGATCAATGACTTGAACAATACAAATAGTGCTTGACTTGCATAGAACTCTGCACTAATCAATTTAAGAAAACATTCTTTTTAAGTACCTAAGGAAAATTTTACAAAAATTGACCACATACTAGTATATAAACAAGCCTCTATAAGGGTCAAGAATTGGCATTCATACAGACCACATTCTCTAACAAAAACAATGAAGTTAATCAGTAACAACAAAAAATCTTTAGGTTTGAAAATGAAAACATATCTAAATAACACATGTCAAGGAAAATTTGATGGCCCGAGGCTCCTAACCTTTATAACATGAAATAACTGGTGAAAAATCTCTGATGGTGGGATGACTAAAGAATCTTACAGAGAAGAGTTTACTCAGTTGACATTGCTTGACCTTCTTCATCTTTCGGCATGTACATCTGTCCCCTGGAAATGAGGAGAATATGAATTCCACACCTGAGTCAGTGTGGCTCATGGGGGACAAGAAAAGTTATTGAAGCAATCCTTAAACTAATGAAGCAGAAGCAGAAGTTCAAGGTCAGTGGTGTCAACAAGAACAGATGCCCTGCAGGAGTTTGCAGAAATCTTGGAAAGGATTTTGTTTCACACAATCATTCATTCACTTATTAAGTCATTCAGGAAACATGCATTGAGTGCCTACCCCATGCCAGGCATTGTGTTTGCCATTGGGGAAAATATAGCCTGGAAGAAAACAAGACAATCAAAGATCTATAGAAATGTAAAATACAAAGCTTACCAAGGACCTCAGTCTTCTAGGCTAATTTATGTCTTAGGGATCTGGGCAACATAACTGCCAAAACAAATGTGGCCCTGGGGTTGACATCTGGGTTACATAATGATGAAGCTGAACCTAATACTAGGTTGGGTTCTGGACCTCTCAGTAGCTCCAATCTAACAAAGGACAGAGAGACAGGATGAATGGATGGATGGATGGATGGATGGATGGATGGATGGATGGATGGATG
>JAKSZT010054030.1:2167705-2197705 GCA_026826555.1 Tolypeutes matacus | reverse complement strand
ACAGTATAAGCAACCCCATGAACAAAAACTAAAAACCAAAATATGTCTCATGGCCACACCCAGCCCCAAGCCCAGGACCTCTGGGCTATGTGTTTGCTCCTTCATTGGGTTCCTAAGCTGCCTTTCATGGATTTGAAAGCCTATGGCTAGAATATAAGTTTAACCACCAGCACCACCCTCCCACCCCCAGCAACAAAAGGAAAACAGAAACACTGCAATCTAGGCTCTTATCTGGCAGGGGAAGAGCAGCCCCGCGGTCTGTGGTCTACTCCATGCTCTATGCTGCAGGAATGGGGCAGCGCCAAGCAGTGCATTCAGTCCCTGGGTCAGCCAACCCAGTTGCCCCCTTCCTACTAATTGCAAGGACAGCCCCAGTCTAGAATTTTCCATGGCCACTTCTAATAAGTACTTCCTCTCCACATAATTGCAGGGCTTGGGACTTTCCCTGGGGGTTGAGTGATTGCAGGCCACTCTTTGCCAAGCTTGGGGCTCTTTGGAAATATAACTTCCTCACAATCTGAGCGAGCTTCCTTTCTATTTGATTTTTACAAACTTTGTTAACTAATCACCAACTCCAGAAATCTGCTTCTGGCCATGGTCCTTGAACTCGACTTGCCCTCTCCCTAAGCACTGTCCATTTGGCCTGGGTTTCCCTCTGAACTTGAAACAGGAAGCGGAGACTATCTGATCTCTGCCTCCAGTTGGCATCCCAGAGCATGGTAAAGGAGAACTTACTAGCTCCGTCACAGCAAGGTCCAGGCGTGGAGCCAGCTGTGGGTCTGGCAGGATCCTGGTACTCAAATGTTACTGTTAAGGATCTGTCTTTTCTCCCATCTCCCAGCTCTGCTTGTCTCTGCTTTGCTCCAAGCTCAGCTGAGGCTGTGTCCCAGCCGCCTTTCAAATTAGCCGATAGCAGAGAGAGTGTCTCTCTCCCTCTATCAGTTGCAGGGAATTCTCTGAGTGGCACAGCTGGAGTTACATGTCCATATCTGTGGCCAGGTGGCTGGGGTGTTTTCGCCAGCTCAAGTCAGGGGCCCACCCCTGCGGTGAGGGTAGAAGGTGGGGCTGGGCTCCAGATTGACAGCTCTGTAGGGATGATACAGAGCAGAGTAGAAATCCTTCAAAGAAGAGAAAGGATAGGGCAGAGAGTAATTCTGCATAAGTCCCTGTATGTTTACCACAAGGGACTTCCAACTCGACTCAGTTCCCTGATGACAAAAGCCAAGTCGGTGATGGAAAAGTCCAGAGGCTTGTGGAGGTCTCCAGACTTAGGGGGAGGGCCAAAGCACACCCCTCCCCCCCAACATTTCTCTTGTTTCTTTAGTGTCTTACTTTTTGGGGTTCTTTTTTTTTTTTAAGATTTTATTTATTTATTCATTTATCCCCCCCTTGCTGCTTGTGCTCGCTGGGTCAGCTAACCACGCCGTGCGGGCAGACTTGCCTTCACCAGGAGGCCCCGGGAACCGAACCCAGGGCCTCCCATATGGTAAACGGGAGCCCTACTGATTGAGCCACAGCCGCTTCCCTTTTTTGGGGTTCTTGATTCCACAATGGCTACCTCTGATCCACAACACTTGGCTTGTGGATGTGGTGAGGCTTGGACCTTCCTTTGATTCCACTCCCACAAAGTAATTAATGGCAATTTCCATAGGAAAGCAGGTTTGGGGTGGAGGCGGGGGGGGGGGGGGCTTCAAGTGCCTTTTGGCCTCTTTGCCAGCCTCATTTCCCATCTTAGAGGCATCTCTTTCCATTCCTTCCCAGGCTTCTCTTTATATCCTCTCCTCCCGCTTGGGGGCCAACCCCCCTGCTGACCTGAGAGAGCAGGCTATCCCTCCTCTGTCCTCGTGATGTTAGGCTTGTAGGAGCACTCCCTGCACTCATCTCAGACACACAGCCGAGGGCCCAGCACCCAGCGCCAGGCTAACGAGAGCAAATGTGACACATTTGTAGAACGCAGTATTCAAAAAATGGAGTCCAAGGGAATAGTGGTGGATGATCTGGCTTGGCACAGAGACACAGTGCATACTCTGGGCAACCTTCTGTAGGTATAATTTCTTACAAGTGAATTTTGATCAGGGTGGGCAACGGCAGTTCAAATCCGTCAGCTGTGCAAGGCCACGGCTCCCAGGCATTTGCTGATGTCGATTGGAATATAGTTTCTAAATCAACCAAATGGAGGGTAAGTCAAAATACTAGCATTATAGTATTTTAATGTTCAATTAATATTAATATAGGGAGGCGGCTGTGGCTCAATCGGTGGGGCTCCCGTTTGCCATATGGGAGGCCCCGGGTTCGGTTCCCGGGGCCTCCTGGTGAGGGCAAGGCCCGCCCGCGCGGCGTGGTTGGCTGGCCCAGCGAGCGCAAGCAGCAGGGGGGAGATAAATGAATAAATAAATAAAATCTTAAAAAAAAAAAAAAAATATTAATATATGCCCATTTTACAGTTGAGGAAATTGAGGCTCAAGTCAGAGCCGAACGAAGCTTGTAACCCTGGTCTACTTGATGCCCAAGACTCTAAACACATAAATTTAGTTCCTAATCTCATTCCTACTTAGATTGAAAAGAAATATATTTATGGTGGTTAAGAGTAGAGACTTTGGGTTCAAATCCTGGCTTTACCTTTAGTAGCTGAGAGACCACAGTAAGTTATTTAACCCTTCTACACTTTTTCCTTAGCTGTAAAATGAGGACTATTATAGTATTTGCCACCCAGGATTGTTGTATTAAATGAGCTTAGAACAATGTCTGGCACACAGTAGGTGCCCAATACACTACGACTTAATTCTCATATTAAGTAGAGCTGCTTGGCTCTGTCTTATCTTCAGTAATAGAAAAGGACCTGGCCCAGCCTGTGCTCAAGCTGTTCTAAGGTAAAGATAAAGGTGGAGCACACAGATGAGTCCACAGCTTTTTTTTTTTCCTTCACTTTTCAATAATTTTATTGTTTGACATGCATCTACAATGTTCCATTCATAGACCTAAAAACATAAAAATAGACCTTCTTTTGGCTTATAATAGAAATAAATAAGAACTTTTGATATAGACGCATCATAACTTTGTGTACAAGAGACAATGGTACCCTCTCCAAGTACCAGACTTTCCAGTATTTTCAAACAGACCCCGTTGCACTGGGACGAATAGATGTGATCGTCAGAAGCTTCTGTGTCAGTACCCATCCGGACGCAGTGGAACTGGAGATGATATGGAACAATGCGGCGATACGTGGGTATCCAGTGTGGGTGGGGAGCCCCCCTAGAGCAGGGGTTCTTAACCTTTTTTGTTCCACTCACCCCTTTGCCAGTCAGGTGAAAACCATGGACCCCTTACTAAGTCCACACTATACTGTGTATTATTTAATGAATACATCACACCCGCACCAACATGTCCCCACAAGAATAATGTTTTTCTGAATTTTAATTCAAGCTCACAGACCCCTTGTTAAGAACCCCTGCTCAAGAGATACTGGAACAATGGGCCTCAGAGAACACAACGGCAAACCACCCTGCATAGAGCGGCAATGTCTGATCCATGTCCGGGAGAATGAGTAATGATTTTCCAGGATTGGCAGAGGGAAGGACGCTGGATTGGGGGGGGGGGTGTTGTTTGCGGGAATGAAGTCATCAGATGGTGGGGTGTGGGTCGGCAAAGGGCGGGGTGGGGGGGTGGGTGGAGACAGGCCAAGTGGTTTACTGGAGCAGAACAAAGAGCTTTTGGGACTGGGGAGATAGCGGTGAGGTCCCAGATGATTTTCAGCTGGAGGGATGGTTCAGCTTGTTTTTTTTGTTTGTTTGTTTGTTTTTATATTTCTCCCTACCTCCCTCGTTGTTCTGCCTTAGCTGTCTGCTCTCTGTGTGTTCTTCTCTGTCTGCTTGTCTTCTCTTTAGGCAGCACCAGGAACCGATCCTGGGACCTTCTGGAGTGGGAGGGAGATGCTCAATCTCTTGCACCAACTCAGCTCCCTGTTCTGCTGTGTCTCTTATTGTCTCTCTTCTGTGTCTCTTTTTGTTGCGTCATCTTGCTGTGCCAGCCCTCCGCTCAGGCCAGCTCACCGCGCAGGCTAGCTCGTCTTTCACCAGGAGGCCCTGGGAATTTAACCCTGGACCTTCTATATGGTAGACAGGAGCCCAATCGCTTGAGCCACATCCATTTCCCTCAGCTTGTTATGTTTTTTGAGAATAGTCTAGCAAGCCTGGGTGGGAACTGGCTGGTTGTTGCTCACAGAGCCGTCTCCATTTGGATCTCACTGTGCCTGGGTACATGGGTGGAGCTCTGATGGGCTGAGCGTGCCAGGCTGAGGTGAGAATCAGGAAGGTTCCACCATGGGCATCTAGGCACAAGCTCTTGGGCGATCTGCATTCATCAAGTCCCTGCCTCTCTCAGTTTACCCGGTTGGGTTGGGGCTGTAACACCTCAGGCTTGTGACCCACCCTGAGCTCAGAAGAGCCATGCTTAAGAAAATTGGATGGATATCTGACTCCTCTGCGAAATCAACCCACCCCAAGGGAGCAAGAGAGGGGCTGGGTTGCTGATAAGATCTCAAGGTGTCCTCTTTCAGCAAGGGTGTGTCCTTCCAAAGCGTCCCTTGATTCACACTGGAGTGAAAGTTAACTAACACAAGACGCACATCATCCTGGAATGTGCAGCTGCTCCCGTCCATCAGGAAGGAATGTTTCTGCGACAAACAAGGAATACTGAAATGCAAGAGTAGTCAGGAAAGGGGTAGTTTTTAGCTACATTTACTAGTGCTGATTGTGTGCCACATGTCATATGTACACGTTTCCTCATGTAATCCTCACAGCACACCAAAAGGGTAGTTCTATGCATCAGTCAGCCAAAGGGGTGCTGATGCAAAGTACCAGAAATCTATTGGCCTTTATAAAGGGTATTTATTTGAGGTAGAAGCTTACAGTCACAAGGCCCTAAGAGTTCAACTCAAGATACCAAAGAAGTACTTCCTCATCAAAATCTGTCACCACGTGTTGAAGCAAGATGGCTGCCAATATCTGCGAAGGTTCAGCCTCCCTCTTTCCTCTTTTTTTTTTTTTTTTTTTTAAAGATTTTATTTATTTATTCATTTATCCCCCCCTTGCTGCTTGTGCTCGCTGGGTCAGCTAACCACGCCGTGCGGGCGGGCTTGCCTTCACCAGGAGGCCCCGGGAACCGAACCCGGGGCCTCCCATATGGTAAACGGGAGCCCTACTGATTGAGCCACAGCTGCTTCCCTCCCTCTTTCCTCTTAAGTCTCCATGGTCCCAGCTTCTTCTGACCTCAGCTGTAGGCTGGATGGCTCATTTCTTTCTGGGCTCAGCTACTGTGTTCTCTTTACAAAGTCAGCTGTAAATATCAGGCAAATTGCTCATCTGTCTTCCTGGGGCTGCAAGATCAAAGCTGACAAGTTCTCCCCTCTTCCATGTCTATGGCGCTCTCTCTATTCCTCTGTGTATCTTCTCTGTGTATCTATTTCTGTGTTCTCCTTGACTGAATGTCCATTTATACAGCCCACCAAGGGGGCAGGAACTCAACCCTGCAGGCCCTAATGATGTGGTCAAATCAAAGCCTTAATCTTGATTTAATCAAGTAAATGTAAAGCCTTTGAATTTAAATCAATCAAAGGGTATTATACCCAGAGGAACAGACCAGTTTACAAATATAATCAATCTTTTTTTTCAATTCATAAATAATCTCAAATTGCCACATTCTAGGATCACTTACCCTCACTTTTCAGATATAAAAACTCAAGGCACAGAGAGATGAAGTGTGTAGGAGGTTAAATTATGCACCCCAAAAAACACAGGTTTTAAATCTTAATCCACATCCCTGTGGGGTGAACCCATTGTAAATACAACCTCTTGACGATGTTACTTTCTGTCAAGGCATGGACCAATTGAAGCAGGTGGGCTTATAAAGGGAGCTGGGAAGTCACAGAATTGAGAAAGAAGGGGACATGGCCATGTGACGGAAGACAGAGGTACAAGCCAAGGAACCCCAAGGTTTGCTGGCAGCCAGCACCAGAATGCTACAACCTTTGGGGAGTAAGCAAGTCTTGCTGAGATTTTGATTTGGGACGTCTTGTAGCCTCAAAACTGTGAACCAATACATTCCCGTTCTTTAAGCCAAAACCTACTGTGTATTATTTGTTATAACAGCCCAAGCAAACTGAGATGATGTGGCTTGCCTAAGGTTTCACAGCTTGGGAGGGGTGGAGGAGCTGGCATTCCAGTCCTGGATTGACTGCTGCCCTCAGAGTGGGTGCTCCCAACCACTGCCCGGAGATCTGATCCTATTGCAAATGTTGTCCAGCCAGAAAAATCCCCAAGGGACATCCCTTTCTTTCAAGGACTCCTAACACCTTTCAGTCATGGATCTGGTGCACTGAGAGTCTGCTTGGGCCCTGAAACTCCTCTTCCTACCCGAGGATGCTCCCGTCAGAACGCTGGCATTGGTCTTTGGGTTAATTAGCCTCCTGTGAGTTTGTACAGCGCAGGACAGGCCCTGAGAGGTGACCACTGGTGGGGGCAGGGGGGCGGTGAAGAAGGAAAGGGCCAGGCTGTGCATTCAATGAGACCCCCACATGCTCTCTTCTCCCACACATCCTTGGCTCCGGCCACATTGGACTCTGTTTCCCAAATTTGTCGCTACCTTCCCCTTCCATAGGTGTCCTGTTACTCTCTTCCTGGGTGGCTTTCTCTCCCCCTTCAAGGTCCACTGTGGGGTGAGACCACCTGGTGGTGGCGGGCTTTGAGGGGAGGGAAGGTGTCTTAGTTTGCCAAAGGGTGCCAGAACAATATCCCAGAAATGGGTTGGCTTTTATATTGATAATTTATTAGGCTAAAAGTGTCTAAGATTCTGAGGCTGTGAAAGTATACAAATCAAGGCATCATCAAGAGATGCTTTCTCACCAAGTTGCAGTTGTTTGGCGATATCAGGCTCATGGTGGCATCATCTAAAGACGCTTTCTCTCTGAGCTCAGCTGTGGGCGTCCAGGCAGGTGGCAGGGTGTAATGGTGGCTCTTCTTGGTCTCTCCTGGCTTCTCTGAGACTTTTTTCTGTGTCTGTGAGGCGGTTATTCCTGTATTTATAAAGGACTCCAGCAAGAGTGCCAAGACCCATCCTGGGGTCACGCCTCATTGAAATAATCCAATTACAGAGTCCCACACCCACAAGAATAGACCAATCCCAAGAGCATGCTCTTTTCTGGGATACACAAAAAAATCCCAAACTGTCACAGAGGGCTCGGCGAGCTCCCTGGCAAGTGATGAGAAGCAGAGGAAGGAAAAGAGCACGTCTTCCTCCTCGTGGCCGCCTCTGCTTCCTTCCTAGTTTCCGTATTCTCTTCCACAACTGCCTCGGAGATTTCCTGGCCTACAGGTCCATTCTCTCACTGGTCTCAGCCAAGGAGGTCCTGGAGCCCAGGATGGCAGAGCCACTTTGGAGCCCAGACAGAGAACCCCAAGAAATCTGTGTGGAAGAGCATTGGGCCAGGAGCACAGAGGCTGCTGTGCTGGTGTTCGGGGCAAAGCTCTGGCCTTGCCAAGCCTCTCCTCATCTTGAAAACTGTGGCCGTAATAGCTCTGAGGGCTTTGGCCAGCACACACAACAGAACCGTCTTTGTGCTCCCGTTCAATGCTCTCTGCATTCAGGCCGCATCAAGAGATGGTGTGCAGGTGGGGTGGGAATGCCTTGCCCTTTACCGGCACCCATTTCTCAATGGTGTCCCTCTCTCTTATCCTCCGGGACAGAGCCACCCAAGCTTGCCGCCTGGTTGACACAAGACTAACTGGGTTTGAGTTCAAGGCTTCATCTCCAAGATGGTTTGATGGGGTGGGGGTGGGGTGGGGAAGGGGAGGTACCCTGTCCTTGCCTGGGGCAGTTCAAGTCACTTCCTGTTCTGAAGCATTTAATCAGTCAGCAGAAGAGTGCCAAGAGGAATGAAAAGTAAACAGTGTTGCATTTATCCACAGTGAAAGACCTGCAGGGGCAAGCTCCTGTAATTTGACATAGTTTCAGGTTGAAAGTGCAATTGTAGCCCTCTCTCAGGGCTCCCTTTTACCCTAGAACAAAGTCCTGGCTCTCAGACTCTTTAGGGCCGCCCTAATTAATCTCTTCTGTTTCTTTCTTTCTTTTTTTTTCTTTCTGGTTAGATTTGAGTACTATCTCTGGCCTGCCCTCCTCCTTGCTTGGATTCAAACTCACATTCACGTCCACAGTGCTCAGAATTTTCACCTCTAGAGTCTCCTGGAATTCTCACAGGAGAAGATTGGCTTTTTCTTTAACTTCACAGACTAAGAAACCTAAGTCCAAAGTGGTTAGGTCATCTGTCCAAAGCCAACAGGTGGCAGGTGGCACCTGTGGGGTTTGCCAACCTCACCCTGGCACCTGGGCACGTGGCAGAGGGTCAGGGGGCTTTCCTAGCCCCACCCATAGCATGCTTGACTCTCGTGTTTGTTTATATTTTTCTTGAACTCCCTCCCAGCCTTAACCCACCTTTCAGAATATCCAACTATTGAGAAGGCTGGATTTACAAGTCTGGGCTGCCTTCTTTGTGCTTGGAAGTAGAGGCTCTCCGAGGCGCTATAAAGAAGAGTTTATTCTCCCTGCCTGAGACATCATCCCTCTGCACCCAGCTCCTTCTAGGTAGCTAACAATTTCATTGACTCAGTGGGTTTTCCTTGGGGGAACTGCCCCTCCCCTCCCCCTCATCGCTGTGGCTCAGCTGCCCATCACTGTTCTCCTTCAGCCGCTGGTGACAGAGGAGAGATGCACAACTGAGGCTTGGTGGGTAAGAGGACCCCCATACTTATGCTCATCATGATTGGTCCAGGGATGAGCCTGTGGAACAAGGCTGCTGGGAATTGACACTGTTTTTTTTTTTTTTTTTTTGTCCAATTTTTCCCAAGAGACAAATTCCTGGTTTGGAATATCTGAGCCACGTGTATGTGCGTTTTTAACTGGGGCACATTTCATGGGCTTGCCCTCCAGAAAAGCTGGCGCCATTTTATACTGTTCCAGCAGTATCATGGGAGTGTTTCCCACGCCCCAGCAACGCCTGCCAGTCGGGGAGGTGAAGACAGTGGCTGAAGGTCTGTCCCTGATTCGGGGCCTCCTCTGTGGTCAGGTTCCTGCATGCCTGTCCCAAAAGTTACCTACCCCAGCCTCACTTTAGACTCACCTCCCTGGGCCTTCATCCAGTCTTCTTGGTCTTGCTCTACTGGACCAAGAAGTGGGCCTTATTGTACACGTTTCCCTTTTTTTCTGTAAGCTCTTGACAGGTGCTAAGAACAGCTTTGGAAACCAATAATCGTCTGTTGAATGAAGGGAAGCATGATGGAAGGAATGAAACAAGAGACTGGAAATCCTTCTGTGGTCCTAAGTTCCAGATGGTGCCATCAGAGATTATCTGCATAAATAAGTTGCTATTACTTTTGTGAGATTTGAGAAGGGCTCTGGACTCCTCATTTACATTTTTGGGAAATCTGAAGTCTTAGTTCTCTTACGAAGCAATATTATAGGCATCTAAACTTTTTTCTATGTCTCCCAAGCTGGGTCTTCACCCCTTTCTTCGTTAGATTAGGATGCCCATTGGAAGCCTAAATCCTCAGTGCTTTGGGGATGAGTGTCACAAATTGCCAAAAGCTCACCAGGACATGACACAAACATTGGAGTTAGGAGTAAGTGGCCAGCATTACGAGTAGGTTTCCTCAAGGGAATAATTCCCAAGCTACTTCCAATCAATTTGGCTTTTGTCCTCTTTTCAGTGGGGTGAGGGGTGGGGGTCCTTGCTAGAAGAGGGAATTCTGAAACTCTTAACAGGGGAATTGGAAAAGTGGATAAAATTTTTTTTCATATATAAAGCAGTTTTATTGAGATATATACAATCTAAGGGTGGATAGAAATTAACTGAAGAGAAGGGGAAATTCTGAGGGTTTTGTTATTATTTTTTTAATCATTATTTTCATCTCTCTTTAAACTGAGATTCAGAGAGGTTTAAAAACTTACTCGATGCAAATATTCTTGCTGTTCTGATTTTGTGATAATCAGGGTAGGCTAAACATGCACTAAATTAGAAACCATGCATGTGTCCCTAGACCTAGTTTTTCTCCCTAGTTCTGGTTTTTAGAATGCTGATGATAAACTAAGCCTGATTTATTATATGACCATCCTGTATGGGAAAAGACTGTAACTTTGGGTATCTTTGGTCAAACTTAAGAGATATAGCAGGGGGACGGATGTGGCTCAGGTGGTTGGGCATCTGTCTCCCATATGGAGGGACCTAGGTTCAACCCCTTGGACCTCCTGATAAAAATTTAAAAAAAGAAAAATATAGAAGGTGCGTGGACCAGCAGGCCCCATCTGCAGATGAGCCACCAGGCCCCACAAGCCACACAGCAAGATGATGATGTAACAGGAGAGTGTCACAAGGGAGAACCAAGACGAGACACACCAAAAAACCAGGAACTGAGGTGGCGTAGGCAGTGGGATGCCTCTCTCCCACATCAGAGGCCCGAGGATTGAATCCCAGTGAAGACAGGAGAAGGATGAGAAGAGAGGATGGGAAACGGACACAGAGAGTTGCCCAGTGAATGGACACAAAAACAGCAAAAACAGAGAGGGGGCTAAAAATGGATACAAGTAAATAAATAAATAAGTCCTTAAAAAATGTATAGGGGAGGGGGACGGATGTGGCTCAAATGGTTGGGCATCCGTCTCCCATATGGAGGGACCTGGGTTCAATCCTCAGGACCTCCCGGTAAAAAATAAAAAAAAAAATAAATAAATAAAAAAAAATGTATAGGGGAGTAAGATATGGACTATAGTTAGTAGTAAGACTTTGACAATGCTCTTTCATGATACGTTAACAAATGTTTCACAACAATGCAGGGTGTTTGTGGGGGGTTGATGTGTGGGAGCCCTGTATGATGTTATGCATATTTGTTTTGTAAGTTCACAATGTTTACTGAACACTTATAGTTTATGTATGTTCAGGTATGAATGATATACTTTAATAAATTGTTTTAAAAATAAATAAATAAATAAAAACTTATTCGAGAGGACTTCCGGGAAGATGGTGGACTAGTAAGACACGAGAATCTCTTCTCCAGAAAAATACCTAGAGGACAAGCTGAAACAGCCCCGAAAAAGATCTTCTAGGGTTTAGGACAGCAGGTGAAGGCTGCACACCACCCAGAGGAGAGAGGGACAGAAGAGGGAAATTGCGACAACAGAACTGGACTGATTGTTGAGGATTCAGAAGGGAGTGGAAGTATTTCCTAGCTGGGAAAAGGGGGACACTACGAGAGAAGTCTGGAGAACTGTCTCAGAAAGTTTGAATCACAGGGCTCTTAGCCTCCAGACAGGAAGCTCTATCACATTGATCTGGTCTGTGTCACAACAAATAAGCTCCAACCAGGCATTGAATTGAGAGCTACCAACAAGCGCCATCTCCTGGCAGACCAAGGAAGTGCACATAAGAAAATTAATAAGTAAGAGAGGCTTTTCCTGGCCTCTATAGCCTCCCTGCCCAAGGCCCTAGGAAACGACTCTACAACCAATTACTGGGTCCAGTGCCCAGTTTTGAGCAACCAGCAGAACAATCCTAACAATGAAGGTTGAGCCAAAAATCACAGAGCTGTGGTAACTCACAGCCTCTTGCCACTGAAACCCCATAAAAGAGAAAGAGATAGAGCATATAAGTAAAATAAAAACTCACCAGATGCCTAAGCACCAGCAAAAAATTACGAGCCATACTAAGAAAATAGAAGACATGGCCCAAGAAAAGGAATACAGCAAGGTCCCAGAAGAGATGCAGAATTTGAGAGAACTAATCAGTGAGATGAGCACATATTTCCAAAATAAAATTAATGAGATGAAAGAGAATATATTTAAAGAGATAAATGACATCAAGAAGTCATTGAAAAACTAAAAAATAAAATAAAATAAAATAAAATAAAAAAGAAGAAGTCATTGAGTGAACGCAAAGAAGAATTTGAAATCCTGAACAGAAAAGTAATGGAGTTCATGGGAATGAAAGACACAATAGGTGAAGTCAAAAATACATTTGAGGCATACAACAGCAGACTCGAAATGATAGAAGAAAGAATAAGTAAAACGAAGACAGAGCAGCTAAAATTGAAGAGAGAAAAGAACAGAGTGAGAAAAGAATGGAAAAAATTGAGCAGGGGCTCAGAGTTGAATGACAACACAAAACACAACAACATACGTGCCATGGGAGTTCCAGAAGGGGAAGAGAAAGGAAAAGGGGCAGAAAGAGTATTTGAGGAAATAATAGCTGAAAATTTCCCACTCTCACGAAAGAAATGATCTTACATGTCCAAGAAGGATACCGTACCCCAAAGAGAATAAATCCAAATAGACCTACGCCAAGACACATATTATTCAGAATGTCAAATGTAAAAGATAAAGAGAAAATTCTCAGAGCAGCAAGAGAGAAGCAAATGATCACGTACAAGGATGTCCAGTAAGACTTAGTGCAGATTTCTCTTCAAAAACCATGGAGGCTGGAAGACAGTGGTATGATACAAAAAAACATGAGCCATCCATATGCTGCTTACAAGAAACTCACTTAGACCCAGGGATACAAACTGGATGAAAGTAAAAGGTTGGAAAAAGATACTCCACCCGAATAGTAACCAGAAAAGAGCAGGGGTAGCTATACTAATATCAAACAAAACAGACTTCAAATGCAAAAAAGTGATAAGTAATGCAGAAGGCCATTATATATTAATAAAAGGGATGATCCTCCAGGAAGATATAACAGTCATAAATATTTACGCATCTAACTAGGGTGCCCCAAAATATATGAGACAAACTCTGGCAAAACTGAAGGGAGAAATAGACATTTCTACAATAATTGTTGGAGACTTCAACACCCTTCTCACATCATTAGATAGAACAACTAGACAGAAGATCAACAAGGAAACAGAGAACTTGAACAATATGATAAACAAGTTAAACCTAACAGACATATACAGAACACTGTATCCAAACTCAGCAGGTTATACATTCTTCTCAAGAGCCCATGGATCTTTCTCCAGGATAGACCACATGTTAGGTCACAACACAGCTCTCAATAAATATAAAAAGATTGAAATTATACAAAGCACCTTCTCAGATCATAATGGAATGAAACTAGAAATCAATAACAGACCGGAAAAAAGGAAATTTGCAAATGTGTGGAGACTGAACAACACACTCCTAAATATTCGGTGGGTCAAAGAAGAAATTGCAAGTGAAATCAGTAAATATATCGAGACAAATGAAAATGAGAACACAACGCATCAAAACTTATGGGATACAGCGAAGGCAGTCTCGAGAGGGAAATTTATAGCCCTAAATGCCTATATTAAAAAATAAGAAAGAGCTAAACTCAAAGATTTAACTGAACAACTTGAGAAACTAGAAAAAGAACAGCAAAACAATCCCAAAGCAAAAAGAAGGAAAGAAATAATAAAGATTAGAGCAGAAATAAATGAAAATGAGAACAGAAAAACAATAGAGAAAATCAACAAAACCAAAAGCTGGTTCTTTGAGAAGATCAATAAAATTGACAAACCCCTTGCTAGACTAACAGAGAAAAAAAGAGAGAAGATGCAAATAAATACAATCAGAAATGAAAGGGGGGAAATTACAAATGACCTCACAGAAATAAAAAGAATCATAAGAGGATATTATGAGAAACTACATGCCAACAAACTAGACAACCTGGATGAAATGGACAAATTTCTAGAAACTCATAACCAACCTACACTGACACAACAAGAAATACAAGAACTTAACAAACCAATCACAATTAAGGAGATTGAATCCATCATCAAAAATCTCCCAGCAAAGAAAAGTCCAGGACCAGATGGCTTCACAGGTGAGTTCTACCAAGCATTTCTAAAAGAATTAACACCAATCCTGTTTAAACTCTTCCAAAAAATTGAAGAGGAGGGAAAATTACCCAACACATTTTATGAAGCCAACATCACCCTAATACCAAAGTCAGATAAAGATTCCACAAGAAAAGAAAATTATAGACCAATCTCTCTAATGAACATAGATGCAAAAATTCTCAACAAAATACTTGCAAATCGAATCCAACAGCATATCAAAAGACTTATACATCACGACCAAGTGGGATTTATTCCTGGTATGCAAGGCTGGTTCAACATAAGAAAATCAATCAATGTAATACATCACATTAACAAATTGAAGGAAAAAAACCACATGATCATCTCAATAGATGCAGAAAAGGCATTCGACAAAATCCAACATCCTTTTTTGATAAAAATACTTCAAAAGATAGGAATAAAAGGAAAATAAATTCCTCAATATGATAAAAGGTATATATGAAAAACCCACAGCCAACATCATACTCAATGGGGAAAGGTTGAAAGCTTTCCCCCTAAGATTAGGAACAAGACAAGGATGCCCACTGTCACCATTGTTATTCAATATTGTACTAGAAGTTCTAGCTAGGGCAATTAGACAAGACAAAAAAAAATTAGGGAAGCAGCTGTGGCTCAATCAGTAGGGCTCCCGTTTACCATATGGGAGGCCCCGGGTTCGGTTCCCGGGGCCTCCTGGTGAAGGCAAGTCCGCCCGCATGGCGTGGTTGGCTGACCCAGCGCGCACAAGCAGCAAGGGGGGGATAAATGAATAAATAAAAATCTTAAAAAAAAAAAAAAAAAACTAAATGCGTCCAAATAGGAAAAGAGGAAGTAAAACTCTCACTGTTTGCGGATGACATGATCCTGTATTTAGAAAATCCTGAAGTATCCACAACAAAGCTCCTTGAACTAATAAATGAGTTCAGCAAAGTGGCAGGATATAAGATCAACACGCAAAAATCAGTAATGTTTTTGTACACTAGTACTGAACAATCTGAGGAGGAAATCAGGAAGAAAATTCCATTTTCAATAGCAACAAAAAGACTCAAATACCTAGGAGTTAATTTAACCAAGGAAGTACAGGACCTATATGCAAAAAACTACAAAACAATGCTAAAAGAAACTTAAAAATACCTAAACAAATGGAAAGACATTCCGTGTTCATGGATTGGAAGAATAAATATCATGAAGATGTCAATCTTGCTCAAACTGATTTATAGATTCAATGCAATACCAATCAAAATCCCAACAGCTTACTTTACAGAATTAGAGAAGGCAATTACCAAATTCATCTGGAAGGGTAAGTGTACCCGAATAGCCATAAGTATTCTAAAAATGAGAGCCATGTGGGAGGAATTTCACTGCCTGACCTTGAAACATATTACAAAGCTACAGTGGTCAAAACAGCATGGTACTGGCATAAAGATAGACACAGCGACCAACTTCAAACTTTTCATATGTGTGCCTTCAGGCTCCTTCTCCATCTTCCAGCTTGTTCCAGATGAGCCTGGTAAACTTGAAAAATATGTGTTGTAGCTGGTAGAGCACAATTTGGAAGGAGCCTGGGCCTTAAATCCCCTCTTAGAGGAGAGCTATCTACAAATCAGGAATACACATTTTGGACTTTACCTGAGAAATAGGCTTCTTTTATCTTTGAGTCGTTATACAATGCTTTGCCCTAACAAGCTCCGACCCCAGCCTTTTATAACAGAGGTCAGCTGCAGCCCTGAAGCCCAGGCCTGGAGGTCCCCACAGGACCAGGAAGCACCCTATTAAATCTTCAATAGGCAAAAACTCTAGTGACAGAAAGCAGATCAATGGTTCCCAGGGGCCAGGGGTTGGGGGAGGGAGAAAATTCTCAGGATGTTCTCTGTCATTTGAAGTCTGTCTTCTGACAACGACCTGCAGACACTAGCTGTTGGGGGGTAGGGGGAGGAGAAGGAGAAAAATGGTAAAAAGGGATCTGAGCTGAGCGTTTGTCCAGCATGTGGGGCCAGGTCGTAGAAAGCCAAGAGAGGCTGGAGAGGAGTTTGAGCCTCATGTGTGTGCCAAGGGAGCCGCATTGGGTCCCTGAGTTGGGGTGTTTGGTGATGAGCGTGAGGGAGCCCAGCTGTCACCCTCAGGTGAGGCAGCTCTCCCCCACCACACATGCACCCTGTATTAGTCAGCCAAAGGGGTGCTGATCTAGAATACCAGAAATCAGTTGGTTTTTATGAAGGGTATTTATTTGGGGTAGAAGCTTACAGTTACCAGGCCATAAAGCGTAAGTTTCTTCCCTCACCAAAGTCCATTGCCATGTGTTGGAGCAAGACAGCTGCCGACGTTTGCCAGGGTTCAGGCTTCTTGGGTTCCTCTCGTCCCGGGGCTGCGTTTCTCTCCAGGCTCAGCTCCTTTGTTTCCTCCACAAGGTCAGATGTAGACTATGAGGCTTTTTAGGCTCTGCCTCTCTCCACAAGGCCAGCTGTACGCTACCAGGCAAACAGCTTGTTTCTTTTCCCGGGGACTTTTCTCTTTCCTCGGGACCAAGCTCCTCTGTGTATTCACTTCCTGGGGCTCCAGCATTAAATTTCAGCATCAGAGCTCCAACATCAAAACACTCCAACTCTGTCCTTTGCCTCTTTTATCTTTGAGACCCCACCCACCAAGGGGCGGAAACTCAACACCCTACTGACGTGACCCAGTCAAATCCCTAATCATAACTTAATCATGCCCAGATGAACAGAGCAGTTTACAAGCATAATCCAATATCTAATTTTGGAATTCATAACTATATCAAACTGCCAAACTGCTACACACCCCAAGTGAGTTCCACCTCTCAACTGTAATGCCTTGTTTTCCTGTGAGCTCTTAAATCCAGTTAGCTATGTCCCCTCATCCCTCTGTGGCATATTCAGTTCAAGGAAATTTCATCCTGCCGAGCATTCCTGCCAGCCCAATCAGCCAACACCACAGGATCAAGTCCATCTTTCCACATCTATGACCCTGAGTTCTGGCTCTACATGGAATCTGGAAAAATAATTCGCTTTTGTTGCACGCTTACCGTGTGTCAGAGTGGGTGCTAAGCATCCTCTATAGTTCCTAAGCCATATTTTTCATGGTGCCTGTAAAGCCCACAGCCTCTTCTGAGGAGAATTTCCCACCCACGGCTGTTCCTGAAGGGAGAAAGAGGGGTGGGGTGGGGTTGGCAGCCAACTTTCACACCTCAGTTTATGTCTATCAATAAAGGTGTATTGTTTTTAAATTTTAAGTCTTGCACATTTATTTTGTTTGCTCTTAGGTATCGATTCTTATGCGATCTAGTAAACGGGATTCTTTTGTGTGATGTTTTGAAATTGGCTCTTGTTTGTGTATGGGGATCAGAAGTTTGTATGTTGATTTTGTACTTGGTCGCCTTTCTAACTCTCTCAGTTTTAAGTTTTTAAATTTATTCTCTTTGATTTTCTAGGAAAGAGATAATCATGTTTTAGCAAATGATTTTTAACAGCTTTATTGAAATATAATTCCCATACCACGTAATTCACTCATTTAAAGTATACACTTCAATCGTTTTTTTTTCCAACAGTTTTTAATAGATCCACATGGTTATACAACCATAGCCACAGCTGATTTTAGAACAATTAATGACAATTTCTTAATGAGTATTTTTTGTTTCTCTTGCCTTATTGAACTGACTAGGATTCACAGTAGATGGTTAAGTAGTAATGGTGATAGTGGGCAATCTTGCCTTGTTCCTGATTTTTCTGGAAATGTCTACGTTTTCACCATTGAATTGAATGCTTGTTAAAGGGTTTTGGTAGTTAAACCTTATCAAAGTGTGAAAGTTCCCTTCTCCTCTAGCTTGCTAAAAAATTTAAGTTCTTATTTAAAACTGGGTATACATTGATCAAATCCATTTATGAAAGCATTTATTGTGACAAGAATATCTTTTTTTACCCTTTAATAGAGCAAATGACCTCAATAGGTTCTCTGATTAAAACCTTCTTTGCATTCTTGATGTGTAAACCTTTAAAAATACTATAGCATTCAATAGGGGCGGGGTATGGGAAAAATATGCCAAATGTACGCTATGGACGGTTATTAGTGGTGATAGTCTGATGATGTTATCTCGTGATCTTAGCAGATGTTCCACAGCAGTGTGGTGTGTTGGTGGAGGGGTGTTGTATGGGAGTTCCTCACATGTGCATGATTGTTTTGTAAGTCCATAACTTCTGTAATAAAAGTATATTTTTAAAAAGAGACAGACGAAAGTCCAAGTTTTAAAAAAATACTGTAGGATTCAATTTGCTAATAGTTTATTTAGCATTTTTGCCTTTATGTTTTTATAGGATTAGTCTACAATGTTCCTTCCTCCCACCCCCTCCCTTATTTCCTTCGTCTCTCTCCCCCCATCCCTCTCTCTCCCGCTCTCTCCTCTCTCTTTCACTTTTTATGTGCTGTGGTGAGCTAAGGTCATGCTCTTATCAAGCTGGCCCAAGGCCTGGCCGTTTCTGCCCAACGCAGGACTCCTCTAAAGGGCATTCTTTATTCTGAACCTTCTCGTGGGCCTGACAAATACTTGGTCAGACGTGTACCATCTTCTGACTGCTTCCCCTGCCCAATCCTGATCCTGCCCATTCCCTTTCCCAGGTGTTGTTCACCAATAAACTTTCGCATTTCTAATTCCAAATCAGCATCTGCTTCCCAGAGTGCTCAACAGACACAAACGCTAACTTTGTGCAGTTTAGTGGCTACACTTGTAGACTCACAGGGCCTTGAAAATTACATGTATTTTACTGACAGAAGCACCCAAGCCTGTTTTGGTTTTGTTTGTGTTTTTAGGGAAAGAACTTTGGCAACAATTCTAATTTCTTCTGTGTTTATTGGTCTATTCGTGTTTTCGATTTCTTCTTGTATTAATTTTGGTGGTTTGCATTTTCCTAGAGAAGTCTATATTTCAATCTAGATTTTAAAATTAACATTAATTTCTGAGTGGTCTCTTGAAATGGTATAAAACCTCTTTATCGATACTTGCATTTCTCTTCTCATTTCAAATGTTGTCCTTCAAATTTTATTCACATAATTTTATTATGAGGTTCAAAGCCTTTTTAAAGTCCTTTTGTTTTATTAATCAGTACATGTGTGTGTGTTCTACCTCATTAAATTCTACTAAATTTTATACTCCATCCCTCTACTTTCTTTGGATTTATGTTGTTGCTCTTTCATTCTAGCTTCTTGATTTTAATACTTCTTTCATTTATTCTTTTGTGGTAACTTCTATAGGACATAAAGTTTCCCATTTGAACCATTTTTAAGCATACACTCCAGTGGTTTTAACATTCACACCACCTTCCATTACTGAAACTCTCATCGCCCCAAACAGGAACTCTGTACCTATTAAACCATAACTTCCCATTCTCCCTCCCCACCGACCCTTGGTAACTTCTAATCTACTTCCTGTTTCTATAAATTGACTTATTCTAGATATTTCATATAAGTGGAAGCATATAATATTTGTCCTTTCGTGTCTGGCTTATTTCAGACAACATGATGTCTTCAAGATTTATTCATGTTGTAGCATGTGTCAGAACTTCATTCCTTTATACCACTGAATAATATTCCATTGTGTATATATACCACAACGGGTTTACCCATTCATCTGTTGATGGACACTTGGGGTGCTGCCACTTTTAGCGGTTGTGAATAATGGCGCTATGAACATTGGCATACGAGTATCTTCACATATTCTTTTTTTTCCCCTAAGATTTATTTTTACCTTTATTAGTTTTAACCACCCCTCTCCCTCATTTTTGCTGCTGCCCTGTGTCCATTCGCTGGGCAACTCTCTGTGTCCGTCTCCTGCTCTCTCTTCTCATCCTTCTCCTCCTGTCTTCACCGGGATTAGATCCCAGGAAACTACGATGTGGGAGAGAGGCATTATGCCACCTGCGCCACCTCACTTCCTGTTTTTTTGGCGCATCTCATCTTGGCTCTCCCTTGTGTCACCCTCCTGTTACATCATCATCCCGCTGCATGGCTCGGGGGTGCCTGACATGCCCGCGCGTGGGACCTGATGGCGCCGCACCCACGTGTGGGCCTGGCAGCCCATGTACCTTCCATATTTTTTTCTTTCTTTTCTTTTTTTTATTTTTTTTATTTTACCGGGAGGTCCCGAAGATCGAACCCAGGTCCCTCCACATGGGAGATGGATGCCCAACCATTTGAGCCACATCTGACCCCCTCTTCACATATTATTAACTCTTATTTCTAATAAATTTCTTCTGAGTCCCATTTGCGTCCCATGACTATGACACAGTCTCTCATAGTGGCTTATTTCTAGTTTATAATTTCCTCTTCAACCCTGAGTAGTTTTAGAGGATGCTTTCAAATTTCCAGTGAAAGGATTTTGGGGTCTCTCATTTATTTATTTATTTTAATTTCTCATTTTATTGCATAGTGACCAAAGAATAAGGTTTGTATGATTTCTGCTTTTTAAATTTTATTAAGATTTTCCTTGTAGCCCAATAAATAATTAGTTTAATAGAAGGACTGTGGGTGTTTGAGGACAAATGAGTATTCTCTATGTGTTGGGTATAGTGTTTTATTTATATATATCAAATAGGTCTATTTCGAAACTCTATTATGAGGTGCACGGAAGCATGACATATTTGGGGTGGATTGCAACTTTTATCAACACATACTATTCTTTGTGTGTTTAAGACCTTTTTAAATTTGTTGTTTCTCATATTAATATTGCTACACCTATGTTTTTATAGCAATGACCTAAGTTTTATACCAATTTAGGTGGTACATATTTTCCTATTTCTTTATTTTCAATCTACCTGAAGAATTTTGCTTTAGTCAGATCTTTTGTTAATTGCATATAGCTCAATTTTTTTTCTTCATATTTCCTAAACTGAAATTCTATGTCTTGCAACAGGCCAATTTAATCCATTCATGGGTACTGTGGTTACTTGTGTGATTAAATTTATCCCTACCTTGTTATTTGACTTTTTCCTATTTATCATACTTTCTTCTTGTTTCTTTTTTCACATTATTTTCTTTGATTCTTTTTTTATCCATCTTTTCTTTAGGGGATGAACTTTTCTTTATTCCATTGCTCCTTGGAAGTTATATATCCTATTTCTCTTCTTCTAATGATGATTAGCATTAAAATTTTAAGACATGTACTTAAACATAATATTCTAAAATACTTCTCATTAATCTAGCTCAGAAGTGAGCAAACTACTGCCCATAGGTCCAATTTGGTCCGCCATCTATTTTTGTAAGCTAAGAACAGCTTTTACATTTTTAAATGGTTGAACAAAATCAAAAGAATGATATTTCTTGACGTTAGAAAATTATATAAATTCAAATTTTAGTGTCCATAAATAGTTTTTTTGGGACACAGCCCCTCATTTGTTAATGGATTGTCTATGGCTGCTTTTGTGCTTCGGTGTCTGAGGTGAGTAGTGGTGACAGAGACTACCTGACCTGCCAAGCCTGAATATTTGCTATCTGGACATTTACCGAAAAATAATTGCTGAGCCCTGCTCTAGATGTATATCTGCTCCCAAGCAAGATAAAAATTAATACAGAGATGAATTCTCCCTTCCAACCTTCAAGACATACTGCATGCCACTTCCCTGCTGTATTCGCTTTAGATTTTAGTTCCAAAAACTGAAAACAACCCAAATGTCCATCAGCAGGTAAATGGAAAAACAAATGGTGGTACTTCAATACAATGGGAGATGCTCAGCATAAGAATGAGTAGTCAGAGAAGCAGGTGTAGCTCAAGTGGTTGAGCACCTGCTTCTCATGAACAAGGTCCTGGGTTCAATTCCTGGTATCTCCAAAAAAAAAAAAAAAGAATATTCATATACACAATGGCATGGTGAGCCTCAAGGTAAAAGTGCTAAGTGAAAAGGCACTAAATGCAAAGGGTACCTACTGTATGATGATAACATTTATGTGAAGTTCTAGAAAAGGCAAAAAATCTAGTGATAGAAAGCAGATCAGTGGTTTCCAGGGGCCAGGGATTGGGGGAGGTGATTGGCTGCAAAGGAGCACAAGGGCACCTTTTGGGGATGATGGAAATATTTTATATCATGATTGTGGTAGTGGTTATGTAACTGGACAATTGTCAAAACCCACCCAATTGTACATTTAAAATTGGTGAATTTTACTACCTGTAAATTGTACCTCAATAAAGCTCACTACTATTATTTTTTTCTGTTCTGGGTAAAACTAATTTATAGTGGGAGAAAAGTCTATGTTGGGAAGAGGTATGAGGGAACTCTCTGAGGTGATGTTAATGTTTTATATCTTGGTGGGGATTGTGCTGTTTTTATGGTTTAATTAATGCATGTGCCAAAACTTGGCTAACAAAACTTAAGATTTGTGCATTTCAGTGTGTGTACATTTCACATCAAAGAAAATGCATCAAATACTGAACTCTACTTAATGATACGCATGCTTGAATATTTAGGGAAAAGTGCACTGATGTCTGTAATTTACCTTAAAATATGTCAAATGTAATATGGATTAATGAATGGCTAGAGGGTTATATACCTAAAAAGTAAGTGTAATAAAGAATTACGGCTAGAATCTTGTTAGTGAAAAACTGTAATGTTTTTCAACTTTTTGGAATGTTTGAAATTTTTCATAATAAAATGTTGGCGGCAAAATACCTGTTCTGCCTTTTCAGAGGTGTGTGCTGACATAGAATTGTTGCATGTGCTCACTCTGATAGCTGGATCCAGTCCCATAGCCACATGCTTTAAACGATCTCATGCATAAAAAAGTAATTTTAAAATACGTCACTGTGCTTACCCTTCCCGTCCTCAAAGCCAGGGAGGAGACAGGATGGGACCCTTGTCCTCACGCAGTTGGAACCAGCAGCTTCCCTGGTCAGCCCTGCTTTCTGAGGCCTGGCTTCCCCTGTCAGTGCATAGGGGCCCCTTCTCCCTGGGCCCCTTCTCCCTAATCCCCTTCTCTCTATGGGTGTCTAAGTAGTCCTGTGGGACCTGGTTTAATTGCCGGAACCCGGGACGAGGCACACTGGCAATGTGAGAAACTTCTGGAACCCATTTGGTGCCAATGCCCCAAGAGACTCCTGATGGATGAGCGCAGGAAGGGGCCTCTGACATGATTTTACAGATAAGGGACTGAGTTCCAGACAGGGGATGTGGCTCGCCCGAGCCCACACAGTGCCATGATAGGGGGGCCGACACCGCACCCCTTGCCTCCCCACTTCAGCTCTAAATAGAAGTGCTCCACCTGACATCCATGGGAGGGTCCCCGGGGTTTGTGAGGCGACAACAGCTTTATAGTGAGGGAGGTCTGGGTTCAGCCCCTGGCTCCGCAACCTTGGGCAAGTCATTTCAACTCTAAGCTTGGGTTTCCTCAGGGATAATAGAGGAAGTGGAATGTTGTCGATGGAGAAGTTAGCATGATGCCTGGAACCCGCTCTTATTGTTGTCCTTGGTAAATGCACTGAACTGAGAGGCTGAAAAACCTTTTGGTTCTGGCACTACACTTGATCACTGTAACTCTAATCCTCACAACCAACCGCAAGGCAACTATTTCATATTTTATAAATAAGGAAACTGATATGCATGACTATTAGTCAGGGTTCTCTACGGAAACAGAACCGATGGGAGACATCTGTAAATAGCATGAGATTTCATAAAATTGTCTCGCACAACCATGGGGATGCACAAGTCCAAATTCTGTAGAGCAGACAGCCAACCAGGGGCTCTGATGAAGGTCTTCAACTGATTGGATGAGACGTCACTCATTGCTGACAGCAATCTCTTCGGTTGATTGTAGATGTAACCAGTCATCTACGCAACCAACCCACTGATGATTAAAGTCCATGAAATGCCCTTGTATTGCAATTAACCCAGTGCTTGTTTGACCAGACAACTGAGCACCATTACCTGGCCAAGGTGACACATTAGCCTAACCATCACAATGTCCAACCCCAAATCTTCAAATCTTGATTAAAGACGAGTATTGTTTTCTCATCAGGGATAGTCTCAGCAAATTACCAGTAGACAACGTTTACTTTAGTTATTCCTCCTCCCTTTACAATCCTCTGTCCTCCTGTCTCTACCAAGTTGGGTTGAAGAGAATGTTGGGGACCCTCTGACCCTTCTGGGTGATAGGGACAGTGTAGGGAACCACTTTCCCAGGAATCCTCAGGCAGTCTAGAAAGTTCCATGTTCCCCTAGGACTGGCAGTCAAATCCAGTCAATACCTAGAGTATCCTTAGTGGCATCCCTGAAGTGGAGCACAGAGCATGGTCTACTGACATAGCACATGCAGCATCTGGAGCTTGTCAGAAGTAAGAATTCCACCCCTACCCACCTCACCAGACCTACTGGATCAGAATCTCTGGGGATAGGGCCCAAGAATCTGTGTTTTAACAGGTTCTGCAGGTGATTCTTAAGCACAGTAAAATTTGAGAAGTTGTGTTTGTTCTAAGGGACCCATACAAAGGCTCAGAATGGACCAGTCTCCATGATCTTGTTCTCCTCTAAAATGGGAACACGGAACTAGGCTGAGGGCCTCCTCCAAGGAGGGAATGAGAGGGAACAGGGGAATTCTAATAATAATAGTAGTAGTAATAATAATAATAATAATAATAATAATAATAATAATAATAATGTGTTTCCTCATTCTTGTTACCCTCACAGCTCTCTTCCAAATGCTCTTGCACTTTTAACAAAATGCCTAAATGAAAATGATGGCTCCAGTGTGGTTGGCAGCTGGGGGCCAAGTCAGAGAGGAGTTTTGTGAAAGGATTCAGACCTGACATGACCAAGCTGGGAAGGACCTCGGGGTGTGACTTGGCCGCAGACTGCAGGTTGGTCCCAGCCCTTGCTCAAAACAAACAAGCAGAAGCCCTCTCATCTGTGATATACATGCCAGACTGCCAGCTGCTGCCGTTTCCCTGTGTTGTGGGAAGACCACAGGCCAGTCAGACAGATCTGGCTTCTAATCTTGTTCTGGCATTTATGGGCTGTGGGGCCTTGGGCGAGTACTTTGGCTTCTCTCAGCCAAGGAGATAATGTACACTAAAGTACCCGGCACCTGGGAGGCATTCAGAGCAGGTGAGAATAACCCCAGCTTGTGTGTGTGTTTACTTTGTTTTGGTTTATTTTGTTTGTTTTTCTTTCTTTCTGTTTTTTTTTTATTTTTATTTATTTTGTTTTCTTTTTTGTTCCTTTGTTTTTCCTTTTTTCTTTTTTCTCTTTTTTGTTTCTTTTGTTATTTTCTCTCTCTCTCTCTCTCTCTCTCCCCCTCCTTCTCTCTCTCTCTCTCTCTCTCTCTCTCTCTCTCTCTCTCTCACTCTCTCTCTCTCTCTCTCTCTCTCTCTCTCCTTTCCTTCCTTCCCTTCCTCCCTCCCTCCCTCCCCTCCTTCGCTTTTGCAATAAGGATATATTAGCTTAAAAGCTTACAGTTCTAAAGCCATGAAAATGGCGATGCTTTGTCCCTGGAGGCTGGCTGCTGGGGATCCTGGACTCCTTGGCACATGGCAAGGCACCTGGTAGCATCTGCTTGTCCCCCTTCTCTTCTGGGTTGCATTGCTTTACCTTCTGGCTTCCTCTGGCTTTCTCTCAGCTCCTGGAGCTCTCTCTCTGTGGCTCTTTCTGTGTTCATCCTGCTTTAAAAGACTGCAGAATGAGGATTAAGCCCCACCCTAGTAACCTAACAAAAAGTCTCACCAACAAAAGGTTCACACCCAAAGGAATGGATTAGCCTTAAGGACATGATCTTTCTGGGATCCATAAAAGCCTCAAACTACCTCATTCCCTCTTCTCAATAACTAACAAACCAGCTGCCAGTTTTGACTTCCTGGTTTAGGAAGTCATTAACAATGCAAGGAGAGGATTGGGAAAGGATGCATGTGAAAGATGACATTAAAGCTGAATCCTGTAGAATAAGTAGAAATTCTGTAGAGAGAGAAAAGGGCATGGCCATTGAAGCCCATCTTGGATAAGTTAACTTTAACCAATAGTGTACAAAACTGCACCAAAGGAGGAAAAGAAGAGAGGAGAGGAGAGAAAAGTGAGTGAAGAAGGCATGGAAGTGTTAGCTGAACACTCTGGTTTCTGGGCTTCTAGGTTCTTGGCTTATGTTGCATAAAAGAATTTAAGGACACTCCCTAGGTTAGGTAAGGGAGTAAAGAGTTTATTAAGAAACAAGAAAAGAGATAAGCACACAACCCTAGACATGGCTGTGGTTGTGCTACAGGGTGAGACATGTACGTGGGGTTCCAGTTAGGCCTTTTTAAAGCCTTTCCTTCTCCCCTTTCCTAATGTTGGGGAGGGACCCCAGCTGTTTGCTGTTCTGATTGCTTGCCCCACCTGTTGCTCTCAGGGGGCCAATGGGGAAGCCTGTTGTTTGGAGGTATCTGGGGCTTCCTCTTGACCTAGGAAAGAGTTTCAAACAGAACCTAGTGGCCAGAATCTCAGCGGCATCTTTCCGGCTTTGTTTTTCAGTAGTAGCCTTCCCCTCAGGGGTTTCCAGGAGGGAATCTCGCAGCCATGTTCTCTGCTGGGTCCCAGCCACATTCCTTCTTTCCCTATACTAATCTGCCTCAATCCCCTCCCCACTCCCCCCGAGAGTTCACACCCTTATTCTTAAGAGAAGCTGAGAGCAATGGTCATTCTTCCATTCTTCCGTAGCTGCTTCCTGCTGGTTAAGGGCAGCAGTCCCTGCCTGACAGGGTATAAAACCCTCTGAGGTTGAGGGAAGACAGGTCCTGCACTGCGGTTGGAGCTGGATGATATCCCCACATGACTTATATCTTGTTCTGGAAGGTGCTGATTCTGGAAGAAATAAATTTAGTTAGAATTTAAGATACATTGTCCCACTAAAAGGGTAAGAAGTTGGTGGTAAGTGGGCCCAAACAGGGGACCAGCCATGCCATACTGGACCACGAGAGTAAGAAAGGCCAGGTGCCTTCAGAGGCTGCATCCTCCCAAAGTTGATGGGAAACAAAATTCTTCCTTGAATTCTTTTATGCTGTTGGTTAACTCTAGGGAGAGATTGTGGTAGACTTGCTGGGTTTGGGTATAAACTGCCAACCCCATTTCCCACAGCAGTGGTTATGCCTAGGACATCTAGGAGAGGTATGTAGAGAGGCACTACCCTAGACATAAACTTCCAAAAACAGTATATGCAACAACAAGACAGGCATATGGCAAACAAAATATAGTACTTAAGGAAGCCATTCCTTTATCTTATAGGCACTCTCATTAACTAGTTAGAAAATGAATTATGTTTACCAGGACTTAATATCCCTCTGCATATTATCTAGAATAGAAGAGATAGCATCATAATCATCAGGCATATAGGTGTAGCACTTAATACTAATCAATGCACAAGTTCCTCTTTGAGCGGCAGTTGATAGATCTAAGCTCCAGGTTTACAATACCATACATGTTATCTCTTCATGAGAGCAGGCCATAATGCCAGTTGTGTCTGTTTGGGTTCTACTCACATTATTCTGGTAATTATTGCTCCGCTTGGTATGTCCTTCACACAGCCTGCATGCTGTGTGATCCTAGAGAGAGGCTCCAGTGTTTCACCAGCCTGGTGCATAGCACCCTTCGGCACTATGAAACAGAACTATCTGGAGGCAATGTCCATTGTAAATCTGGCCATATCAAACCATCACTGGCTGCTGCAGGAGTCTGAAACAGCAACGTACTCTTCATCCACTTCAGGAGCATGTCCAGATGTGGTAGATATCTTTATTGTTTTAGGAGTCATAGTGACCGTACTAGCCGATGGCCAGTTTTGTTTTGTTTTTGTTTTAACCCCAACTTTTCACCCTTGTTGTGAGGGGAGGGGCTGCACAGCCTGAGCTCCCAGAATGCCTTGCTTCAGGCTCTTCCATATGAGCCCATGGAGTCAGGGTTATGGATTGACTCCTCCACCCTGTGGAATGTGCCTTGATGACCAGAGCCCATGGACCATCCAAAAGGCTCACCCAGTTGTGGAAGACTCAGGGAACCCACAATGCCACCTTCTTCAGGAGCAAAGACCACCCCCCTTCTCCCTTCTTCCACATCCTCTCCTTCATGTTCTCCCCACACTTTTTGAAGGACTGACCCCTGTGCCTGGCCTTTGGAGTGGAAGTCTAGTCCTTATTGGCCATGTTTGGCTCCACTGCCAATTAGTGGGTAGGGGATGGTGGGTGGTGGGCTTGTGGAGAATTTCTTTGGGGTTGATTAGCCCCGAGTGTGGTCAGCTTTGGCGTGGCGTGGCGTGTCGCCTGCCTTCATCAGATACCGAGTCCGTGAAGAGTCAACCTCCTGCTGGCATTCTTGTTGTACCGTCTGTGTGAAAGGGTATTTGTCCCCTTCCCAGCCTTGAGATGCACTACGAAGACTTCGGTAGTTGCCAGGCTCCAGGAAAGGGGGTGCAGAGGCTGGAAAAACACTTGCCTGTCCACATTACATTATTGATTGTCGTTTCTCTTAGGGCGCCCCAAAAGTGCTCAGAAAGCCTCACTCTGGGGGCTTGTCTTAGTTTGCCAAAGGGTTGCCAATGCAAAATGCCAGAAATGGGTTGGCTTTTATAATAGGAATTTTATTTGAGGTAAATGCTTACAGTTCTGAGGCCGTGAAATGTCTGAACCATCAGAGATTCTTTCTCACCAAAGTGAGATCCTGGCGTCCTGCCACGTGGTGATCAGGCATACGGCAGGGCTCATCATCTCAGCCTGGAGCTGCTCCTTAGGCTCAGCCCCTTGAGGGACCTCTTTCCATGCCAGACTCCAAGACCTCCTCTCTTGGTCTCTCAGGGATTCTCTCCTTGAGCTCAGCTATAGGTGAACCTGGTGTCCTCTCTCTCTACTTTCTCCTTTGCTCAGCAAGAGAGCAAAAACCCAGCCTGTGTCATGCCTCACTGACATAGTCCAATCAAAAGGGCCCCACACCCACAGGAATGGATTCGTTAAAAAAACATAATCTCTTTTTGGGATTCATCAAATTCAAACCATCACAGGGCTTTTCTTTTGCATCTCACTTGAGCTCATAAGGACCTGGCTCTTGAGATGAGGATCCCATCACAGACTCGAGCCCAAGGGGGTGGTTTGTGAGGGCCCTTCCACAGCCATCACCCTGAGCCCCCACAACTGGGGCACTGTGCTTCCCAGAACAAGCAGAGCTGACTGACCCCATAGGATGCTACGGAATTAACCATGTATTTCCCCAACAGCAACCACCTCAGCATGTTTTGGTCTAAAAGCCCATCATGGGTTATCATGGATGATGGCTGGCTGGAAGGAGATGGGGTTCAGGATGTGGAGGGGTAAAGGAATGGAGAGGTTTCTGGCAACACAATTTATTGCTTCATTCTCCCGACGAGGCCCAGCTCCCTGCACTGCCCTCACCTCTGTTATTTACAGTTCCTACTTCTTATCGACCCCAATTAGGATGATCCCTCAACTCCATTGCCAGAAGCAGAAGCTACCCGAGTCCCAAAAGGAACTAGAGAAAACCTTCTGGAGTCTCTGCATCCGGCAGTAAAAACTTCCCCTCTTAACCAAACTTGATCCCTGGCAGGGAGAACCTCTCTCCAAAGCTGGCCCCCTGCCTGGCCAGGCCCTGTGCCAGCATGTGGCTGGTGTGAGATTAAGTTCTGTAATGTATTAGCAGCAGAGTTGCATTTAATAAAAGCCAACAAGCTTCCGAACACACATGTTGGAGGAAGAAAGTAACCCAGAAGAGGCAGGACAAGGGGTGGGCGTAGGAGGATGATGTTTCTCTTAGAACCAGAGACCCAAGGGCCCAAGCGTCAGGGAGGAAACTTTGCTGGAACCGGAAGGCAATAGTATCCAGTTAACTCCTTCCACGTACACTCACTAGCACTCTTCCAAGCACTGGGGTACAAAGATGAGCACTAGAGATGGCTAAATATAAGGCAAGTGTTCCCCCTCCAAAAAAAGTGTCCCTCAGAAAAGAAGTAGAATATATTTCTATCTTTCTTTCTTTGTTTCTCTTTTTAGTCTCTCTCCCTTTGTTTCTCTCTTCCTTCTTCCTTTCCTCACTTCCTCCCTCCTTTCGTTTTTCCTTCCTTCCTTCCTTCCTTCCTTCCTTCCTTCCTTCCTTCCTTC
>JAKSZT010054030.1:1962240-2158444 GCA_026826555.1 Tolypeutes matacus | reverse complement strand
GGTTGTTGGCACCTCTCTTGGCAGACTCCAGTGACGGCTCCCAACACAGGACAGCAAGAATATTCGTATTCTGTGTCTCTTTTTGTTGCATCATCTTGCTGTGCCAGCTCTCCATGTGGGCCAGCTCTCCTGCATGGGCCAAGAGTCCTGCACAGGCCAGCAATCCATGTGGGCCAGCAGGCTGTACAGGCCAGCTTGCCTTTCACCAGGAGGCCCCAGGAAGAACCCTGCACCTCCCATATAGTAGATGGGAGCCCAATCGCTTGAGCCACATCTGTTTCCCCAGAACAATAAGCTTTTATCCCAATAAATCCCACTGTAACAGCCAACTCATTTCTGGTATATTGCTTTTGGCAGCATTTAACAAAGAAAACTCCCAATGTTAGCTTTCTAGCCAAGACCTCTATCCCAAACTCCAAACTTCTATCTCCAGTCTGCAACCTGAACTCTCAATCTGGATGTCTATTGGACATCCCAAATGTAACATGTTCAAAGGACACCTGACCTCCCATCCCTCCAACCTGTTCTTCCTGGTCTTCTCCATCTCAGAAAAGGCCAACTCCAGCTGCTCAGGTAAGAAATCTGGGAACCATCCTCAAATCCTCTCTTGAGGATCCATCATGACTTAGTGCAATCCATCACTAAATCATGTTGGCTTACCTTCAAAATGCATCCAGAACCCAGCCACTTCTTACCACTGCTTCCAGTATGGTGCAAGCCAGTGTCATCTTTCCCCGGGATTTCACAGTAGCCTCCTCAGTGACCTCCCTGCCTTCTCCTCACCCTTTGCCATCCCCACTCCACCAAAAGGCTAGAGCAAACCTTTAAAATCTCAAGTCGAATCTCACTGCTGCATTGTCCAAAACCTCCTGTGGCTTCTCATCTCAAGCAGAGTCAAAGCCCAGATCCCAACAACAGCATATAAGGCCTGATGTTATCTGCTTCCCCTGAACTCCCCCAACCTCTTCTCTTGCTTCTTGTCCCCCTTCCTCCCACTCTCACGCTGGGTCAGTCACACTGGATTCTGCTGTTCCTTGGACACACCAAGCACCTTCCTGCCTTGGGGTTTCTGCGATTTGCTGTTCCCTCTTCCTAGGACATGCTCTCCCCTGATCGTCATGGGGCTTGCTCCCACACTGCAGATGTCACTTTATCAAAGAAGCCTTCCCTGACCACCCTGTGTAAAATGCAAGACCTACTCCAGCACCTGACTCCCTGCCCCTTCACTCCTGCCTTATGCTTTCTCCACGGTGAGGAGTATCTGACATTCTAAACAACTGTGTTTTTATAGTTGGCGCTCTCTCTGCCCCTGTTGTCCTCCCCCACCAGCATATACACTACACAAGGATGCAGATTCACCTGTTTTGTTCATTGCTGCATCTCCAGAGCCTAGAACAGAGATGGGCGCATAATAACATGTCAAAGAGTATCTACTGAATGAGCAACTACATAATGAATGAATGAAAGACAAAGAACAAGATGTCAAACATATGTGTGTGTGTGTGGGGGGGGGGGTGTTGAATAACATTGTTCCCTGAAATGTGAGGGTAAAAAATTAACTTTAAAAATTAATAGGGGGAAGCGGCTGTGGCTCAATCAGTAGGGCTCCCGTTTACCATATGGGAGGCCCCGGGTTCGGTTCCCGGGGCCTCCTGGTGAAGGCAAGCCCGCCTGCACGGCGTGGTTAGCTGACCCAGCAAGCACAAGCAGCAAGTGGGGGATAAATGAATAAATAAATAAAATCTTTAAAAAAAAAAAAAATTAATAGGGGAAGCAGATGTGGCTCAAGCAGTTGGGTGCCCTCCTACCCTCGGGAGGTCCTGGGTTTGGTTCCCAGTGCCTCCTAAAGAAGACAAGTAAGACAGCGAGCTGACACGATGGGCCAGCGTGGCAAGCTGACGAAACAAAATGATGCAGTGAGATGACACAGTGAGGAGATACAACAAGGAAACACAATGAGAGATATAACAAACAGGGAGTGGATGTGGCTCAAGTGATTGGGCACTTCCCTCCCACATGGGAGGTCCTGGGTTCGGTTCCTGGTGCCTCCTAAAAAGACCAGCAGACACAGAAAGCACACAATGAACAGGCACAGAGAGCAGACAGCAAGCACAAACAATGGGGGGATGGGGGTATCGGGGGGTGGGAGAAAGAAAGAAATAAAATAAATCTTAAAAAATAAGTGAATATAGGAAGCTTATACGGCTCAGTGGTTGAGTGCGGGCTTCCCACATATGAGGTCCTGGGTTCAATCCCCAGTACCTCCTTAAAAAAAAATTAATATGTTCTTTTAAGTAATTATGTGGTCTCAAACATCTGTGGGCAACTAAATCAATCAATTAGGTAATACATGGTGGCATTGGACTGATCCTTAAGAGTTTGTATAGTCAAAGCAGCCACCTAATTTTTTTGTTCTCTCCAAAAGAAAATTGGGAATCAGACCATGTCCCTGGAAGATCACTTAAACCAAGAATGACCATCAGGGAAGGCATTACAAAGAGAAAACTGTTAGTCAGCCCTGAAGGACTCTCAGGCATGAGCCAGGCAGAGAAGAAGAGAGAGAGGGACCCAATGGACACACCCAGGGCTGAGGGGATCAGACGGCCCCTAATCTGCCTGACCCCTACAGGCAAATGGGGGCCATGGAGGTCATAGAAAACAGAACCAGCAGGACAGGCAGAACCCACACACTGGACAAATAGAGAACCAGGAAGGGCCAGGAGTTTGGGAACAGAAGCCAAATCCAGCCCCTCTCTAGCTTCCCCTCTTGCCCTATGTTCCAAACCACTGGGGCCCCTGCCCCCACCACTCCAGGAAGCTCCCTGCTTGGGCATCCTTGTCTTGCTCTTCCCATCACCTGCTTGGCAAGCTCAGACTCATCACTCAGGGGCAGGGGCTACCTTGGGAAGCCTTTCCCAGTCCCCCAGCAGAACTCACCACGCCCCTCGTTTGTGCCTTCTGCCTCATTCACGTCCACAGCAGAGTGGAAGCTGTCTTCCCCTCTGGGCTACAAGCACCTTCAAAGATGCCACGGTCTGTCTCCACTGCAGTTCTGAGCCCCCGATCTTCCGGTGCTCAGTTGGTGCTCAGTCACCATTTGTTTGTCTTTGAAGGGTCAACTCAGGAATCTCATTGTACGCACAGTTCCAGAGTGAGATGGGACAACGGAGGCCTCTTGTCAGCAACAGGGAAGTCACTAATGCCACTTGCTGGGCAAGTGCTCTTACATAGGATATGTTATTCATTCTTTACAAGAGTAGCTTATGACAGAGACATTTCCATCCCCATTTACAGTTGGGGAAACTGAGGCAGTCAACTGCATGCCCTTGACCTCCCCATTTGGGGCAGCCCCATTTATTCCGAAGGCAGACCTCACTGTGAGAAGCCTGACATGCCTCCTGGTTCCATTTGTTCCCCATGTGAACTCTGAGAGAGAGGCATGATGTAAACTAAGACTTTGCCCTAATGGCAAAGACAAGGCTTCAAATGCTGCCGAATCTAACTGCGAGTCAGATGGCAGAAGGCAAAATGATGCCTTGGGGAGAACATTATCTAGAGGAGCCTGTGCAGCCCAAACACATGAGAATTTGGTGTTCCAGGGGTCTTCTGGCCTGCCCCTTTCTTTTTTTTTTTTTTTTTTTTTTTTTTTTTTTGTAAAATGATATATAAATATATATGCATATATGTGTATTTGCTTACAAAAATGTTATTTTTTATATATATATATACATATATTTTAAGAGGTGCTTAGATTACCTAAAATATTATACGGAACCCACTGGGATTCCCATGTTGCCCACCTCCCACACCTCCCACCACATCCAACACAAACATCTCCCATAGTGTGGCCCACCAACCTCAATGAACTTACACCTCCTGGAGCCTTGCCACCAACCATAGACCACAGTTCACACTGTAGACCACACTCTCTCCCACTCAGTTCTGAGTGGTGTGTGCTGATTTAAAATGGCCTACATCCATTGCCACAACAGTACTCAGGACAATCTCCAACTCCCAAAGAAGCCCCTGTATTTCAACTGCTCATCCCCTCCCTACCCAAAAAACTGTCAAGTGGCCACTGGCTCCACCTCATTGTTATAATTTCTTGCATTGCAAGAATCACCATATGTGAGCAAGAGAATACCATCAAGTCCACTCTAGTCCATAGTTCTTCCCCCAATCCAGAGGCGACTGGGATGGTGATGTCCACTCCAACTCCAAGTGAGAGAGGGCTTATATCCCATGGATATGGTGGGTGGGATGATCCTGCCTGCAGATGCAGGCCCTCTCCATTCCCTGGGATGGCCATTGCCCATCGTTGTCTCCTCACCAGGTGACTTGGATGAGTCCATTGAGCTGTAGGGTAGGAGTTGCAGCTCCACCTAGATTTCATGCACACCTAGGCCTGCCCCTTTCTTAGCCTTCTGGGGCACCCAGGTTTATCTCAGTTGCTGTGACAGTTTGAAGTTCTTCTATGAACCCCAAAAAGAGAAAGATTGTTTTTGAACTAATCTGTCCCTGTGGGTGTGAGACTCTTTTGATTGGACTACGTCAGTGAGGCATGACTCAGGTTGAGTCTCTGCTCTCTTGCTGGGTCTGATATAAACAGAAACACAGAGAGAGACAGATACGCAGGAAAAGGGAGCTACTATATTATACTGATCCTGCCATATGAGAGACAGGACTGCAGGGAAACAGAAGCCCTGAGGCTCAAGGAGTGGAGGCCCAGGGAGAGATGAGCCCTGTGCCTGATAGCTCACAGTTGAACTCAGAAAGAAAGTGGAGGGAAGCGGCTGTGGCTCAATCAGTAGGGCTCCCGTTTACCATATGGGAGGCCCCGGGTTCGGTTCCTGGGGCCTCCTGGTGAAGGCAAGCCCGCCCGCACGGCATGGTTAGCTGACCCAACGAGCACAAGCAGCAAGAGGGGGATAAATGAATAAATAAAAATCTTAAAAAAAAAAAAAAAAAAAAGAAAGAAAGCGGAGCAGCCGAGACTGATAGAGGAGGCCTAAAAGAGACAAGCCCTATGCCTGCCTGCCTACAGTTGAGCTCCAAGAGATGGTAGATTCTGAAAGAGCAGGCAGGGACCTTGGACACGTGACTGCACAACAGGATCAACAGTAGCCTGACTTTGGTGAGAAAGTGCCTTGATTTGGACATTTCATAGCCTCAGAACAATAAGCTTTTACCCCTAATAAATCCCCTTTATAAAAGCCAAGACATTTCTGGTACTTTGCATTGGCAGCCCTGTGGCAAAATAAAACAGTAGCCATTCCAGGGACATTTATGCCTTAAATGTGGGATGCTGGGTACAGATTTCCTGTCCTTAAAAACTCAAAGGATGTGTCTACACAGAGCCGGGTTTCTCAGGTTTGCCAGGTGGGAAAAGGAGGAGAGACTGTGCAGATGCTCACCTGTGAACTTCCATCTGTGCCTCCCCCAGGAGCCTCAACTGCCCAGGTCCAAGCATCCCAAGCAGAGGAACCTCCGAAGGAAACACAGCCTGGGCTGAGTGCGGATAAGTTCAAATTGTATGGAAAGGTAGAGGCCTGACTCTTTAGTTTGAAAGACACTTTAAAAAACAAACAAACAAACAGAGATTGTAGCATTTTCCAGAAATGTTTTAGATGCAGAGAGATAGCATGCAGTTGTGCTGGGTTGTAGAATATCATCTTCCAAAGAGGAGGCCGCTCTCTATTCCCAATGCCTCGATGTTTCCACCTTCCCAAAGAAGGAGCCCCAACTCAAAGGCCCAATAGAGGTCAGAGGTTCCAAATACCTGCAGGAGAGAACAACGCCTTCTTTGCGATTCTAGGTATGTGGGGTCATCCAGAAGGCTGGCCAGACATGGGGGTAGTTTATGAGATAGGTTATGAGAGAAGTGGTAAGAGGAGCGGAGAGTGAGATAAGGATGAGCAGGAAGCAGATACAGGGTGTGCTGGCAAGTAGCTGAGGGCACCTTGGGGAGAGGGCGGGAAATACGCCAGGGTCCTCAGCCTGCAGGAGGACACCCTTGGCATGGGTCTTAATTTCCCAGTTGCCATGACAAATGACACACCTGGTGTTGGCTTGTGCAGCAGAACTTATTGGCTCCCGGTTTTGAGGTTAGGAAAAGTCCAAAATCAAGTTGTCAGCAAGGCAATGCTTTCTCCCCGAAGACTGTGGCATTCTGGGGCTGGCCCTGGTGATCCTTAGGGTCCCTTGGCTTGTATCCCTGCCTCTCCATCACATGGCTGTGTCCTCTCCTTTCTTTTCTGGGTTCCACTGACCTCTGGCTTCCGGCTCCTCTCTGTGGCTTTCTCTCTCTCTGTGTCTGCTTTTCTTCTGCTTTTTAAGGCCTCCAGTAATCAGATTAAGACCCACCCTGGTTCAGTGGGCCATGCCTTAACTAAAATGAACAATTTCAAAAGGTCCTGTCTGCAATGAGTTCACCCCCCAGAGGGGCGTGGATTAAGACTAAGAAATCGGGGTTTCTAATTCACTCCACCATAGCCTGTATGTGCAGGGAACCAATAGCGTCTGCCCCAGTGCCCTGCCTTATCTGGAAATCACCTGTCCTGCCGACAAAGGCTCTCAGCCCCGAAAGCTTGCTGCTGCAGAAGTGGGGGGAAGCAGTGCAGCCCTGAGGAGTGCCCCTGGGCTTTGGAGTCAGCCAAACCTGGGTTCAAATCCTGCCTCGAGCTGTGTGACCCAGGGCAAGTTAATGACTTCTCAGCACCTTCATGAAAACCTGAAGGTCACAACTCCTGCCAACTAGGTTCTTGGGAGGGTTCCTGGATACCTCTTTCCAGATGCTTCCCTGATACTCAACCAGTTCAGCATTTACACCTCCTGCACACAAGCGTTCCTCTACACACATATAAAACACAAGCTGCCCAGAGGCCAGCTCCTGTCTACTTGAGAAAATCATGGAGGTCAGCTCTGAGCTGCCTCTGGGGATGTATCCAAGGGCAAGGGATCTCCACAGTGCCCAAGGCAGCCTTCACCGGGGGCAGGAAGAAGATACCAGAACTTCTATCAATGCTCATTTCTATTATCCTTTTAAAAATTCTATTTTTGCTTTTATAACATTCGTAATAAATAGTAGGGCTGTGCAGGTATATAATTTATGCACAAATTAAGACACATCTATTAGGGTGTGTGCTCAAAAGTATTGTGTGGGGATGTGATCAAAAATGTCTGGAGACATCTGCAGTAGCTCCTTTTCTCCTGCCCTAGGAGAACTCACTTCTGGCCTCTTTCCTGTCCTCTCTCCACTACCTGCCCTGCCTTTAGTCTCACTCCTCATAGAAATACTTCTTGCTGCAATTCAGTCCCTGGCCCCTAAAAGTTTATGAAGGAATCTGCTACTTGGTAGTTGCATCTTTATGGCAAGGCACCCACCCCTGCCCCTTCCCAGCCTCCCCACAGGCAGTGGTCCAGATGGACAGATGGGTTCCCTTTCCTGGGCCTCCATCTCCAGCGTCTGTCCCTTCCCTGGCCAGAAACCATCTGGTCTTGCTGTTGGCAACAGACCCAGTCAGCTTCCTGAGTACAGCTCGCCCTGCACCCACTCCACCTTTCTGACCTGCCACCCAGCGTTCCTGCTCCCACCTCTTTCCCACCTGCCTCCTTCCCCAGGTGTGCCTTCCCTGCAGCCCTGCAGGTCTAAGTCCCAACCCAGAAGCTCTCCTGGGGCCCCACCAGGAAAAGCACCCTCCAGCGCCTCCTGGACATTGGATCTGGGGACCCCAATGTGACCATGCAGATGCTGCTTTGGGTCAGGACAGGCTCCATAATTTGTGGGGCTCAGCACAAAACGAAAACATGGGGACCACTGTTCAAAAGGCAGGAATCAAGTGCGATGGAAGGTACTACATGGAAAGCTCTCCTTTCTCTCATGGTCCCTCTGTTGCTCCGTCATGGTGGTTTTTATTTGCTATTTAATGTACTGCTCCTTGGCGGGGAGGTTCGAGGCCAGTGCAGACCCTCACAGGCATCTGGTTACCCCACAGCTTGGCTGTCACGGATCGCCAGCTGCTGGATCAACACGTGGGGCCAGGAATCTCCCCTCCCACGGTGGGCGGGCAGTCCCCAGAGGTGCGGCTGGAATGTGCTAGGTGCCTTGGAAAGGCGTGTCCTGCTGAGTGTTCAGACTGTGATGCTGCCAGCCCAGGGCACGGGGGCCACCACGACCTGGCCTGACACACCGCAGAGCGTGTGTCCAGGGTCCCCCACCCCACGGCGGGGGCAGCAGTGGTTTCTGGGCAGGGGCAGACACGGGGAGGCTGGGGGAGCCTGCAGCACCTGAAGTCAGGGGAGTGACAGCTGAGAACCGGTCCTGGGGTGGTGGCAGAAGGCAGGATGGAATGCGAGTTGAGACTCCAAGCACAGGCATCGTTGGCCCATCGGCTTCACTTATAAAGCACAGGTCCAAAGAGAAAATCATTAAAAATGTCAAGAAGATGATTGCAGAGCATTAAACTCCAAGCACAGGGCCCTTCAGCCACACATCCAGGAAGTCAGCCCTGCTCTAGGTTGCAATTAGGAATGCACGTTGTGTGAGTCTAATCTCGTCCGTAAAATCGGTGTCGCCACGGGGGTTACTCATACCACAGCCCGCACACAAGTTTCCCGGAGGGGATGTGTGGGCAAGCATTTAAATTTTTTCCGAATTTTGTGTTTATTTTAATGTGTATTAGAAAAATATCTGACTTCCATATTCAATCTGTAACTTAGACTCCCTTAGATACAAAGGTAATGAAGGGAAGAATCGGCTGCTCTAAAGAAAAATATTAAATCAACGATAGCACATGTGGTACTCAGCTATGGTAAAAAAAAAATTTTTAATGAGAAGATGCTTACTTGATTAAATCATGATTAGGGTTTTGATTGGGCCATGTCAGTAGGACGGTTGAGTTCCCACCCCCTTGGTGGGCAGGGACTCACAGAGAAAACAACAGGCAGATGAGTTAGTTGGAGTTTTAATGCTGGAGCCCTGGGAAGTAAACACACAGGAGAGGAACACAGGAGTAGAGACAGCTCCATAGACACAGCAGAGGCCCTGGAAGAGAGACGAGCCATTTGCCTGATAGTTTACAACTGGCCTTGTGGAGAGAGCAGAGCAGCTGAGCCCGGAGGGAAACAAGCTCCGGGAAAGAGACAATACTTATCCCAGCATACAGCTGATATTGGAAGAAGCTGGGACCATGGAGTCTTAAGAGGAAGAGAAAGGCTGGACCCTTGCAGACACCGGCAGCCATCTTGCTCCAACACATGGCAACAGACTTTGATGAGGGAAATAACTTACGCTTTATGGCCTGGTAACTATAAGCTTTTACCCCAAATAAATACCCTTTATAAAAGCAAAAAAAAAAGAGAAGATGGTACTCAGAGTTTGAGAAATACCATATGTGGTTATAAGTACCCCAGAAAAACATGTTCTTAAATCTAATCCATTCTTGTGGGTGTAAACCTCATTGTGAGTAGGACCTTTTGATGAGACTACTTCAGTTAAGGTGTGGCCCACCTCAATCAGGGTGGGTCTTAATCTTATTACTGGAGTCCCTTATAAGCAGAATGAAATTCAAACATAGAGAGAGAAAGCCACAGGAAGCAAGAAACTAAACATAAAGAGAACAAGGAAGAGAAGAAAGAGGCCAAGAAAGGCTGCCATGTGCCTTGCCATGTGACAGAGGAGCCAAAGATTGCCAGCCGGCAGCCCTAGAACGGCTCAGTCTTTGGGAAGAAAGTATCACCTTGATGATGCCTTGATTTGGACTTTCTTTTAGCCTCAAATTAAGCTAATAAAATCCCATTGTTTGCACCAGTCCATTGCATGGTATTTGTTTGAGCAGCCCAGGAAACCAAGAAACCATGCTAGATGGTGAGCTCTTGAAGGTCATGTGCAGTTTATCTTCACGTACCCTTGTACTTGCTCCAACTGCATCCCCCATCCATTCTTTAGGGTCACCCCAAACAAAGACCAACCAAGGCTGAACAAAAGAATAAACAAATGGACTAAGAAAAACCTGGGCACCCACCTGTCTGAGGCTTTCTTTTAAATTTTCAATTGCATGTCTTCATTTGATTAATCCATTACTCAGGATTAATTTACACACTTTTTTTAATTGCTGAAGAAATTAATAGCTTAAAAATATACAAAGGCTTGTTTGGGAATCACCTGCCTGTCCACCTTTTTCCTTGACACAGGAAGATGTGTGTTGTTGGAGCAAATGCACCGCTTGATGCAGTGTCCTCCCAGCCAGTCTTGGATTTCCAGTTAACCTGGAAGCTGTGTCCTTCAGGTGGGCTGAGATGACACTGTAACATGTTTTTCTCAGGGGGTGGGGGGCGGTTATCTTGTAGGACTATCAGGGCTAGAAAACATCAGTTGACACCTTTGGGAAGCCCTAGATGAATAAGTGGCTAAAACTCTTATCTTCAAAAAGTGTCAGCTCATGGAGAAATGGTCTCCAGCTTCACTTTATTATCAAAGAGCAGAGCCACAAAAAATTTTAAAGGGCATAATCTGAAATGTCACCCATGACAAATGTTTTGGAAGCAAGGTTTCCTAAAATGGAGTCTAACATAGAGAACAATGTAGCTAATGCTTGCAAGCTGAAGTCACCTGCAGTTATACTAGTCTTTGCCAGGTGGCCTTTGGTTGGTTTCTTGAATAATCATTAATAAATGATAAATACATTTATATGGTTACTGACTGTCTCTATTTAATAGTTGACAGAAAGGGACATTCCTGACATGCCGTTTCCCACCTACTGGAACAGACCACCTGTGTTTTCTTTCTTTTTTGATGAGAAACTTCATTTTTAAGTAGTGAGGTAAGCATTTTGAATTAATTGACACTTTTTCAGACTTACTCACCACATAAATCAAGAGATGGATGTACCTGCTCATTGTAAAAAAAAATTCAAACATTACAGATATGAGTGACTTAGATGGTGGAAGTTCCCCCATCATCCTGCTCTGCTGGGATAATCAGAGCTTCCAGTTCTTGGAACTTTCTTCCAGGTTTCGTACGTGTGCGTGGGCACACACACCCTGTGCAATGCTCCCACTATTTGTGCTATAAGATCGGCCTCTTTCACTTGACTCTACCTTGGATTTATTTTCATATCAGTTCATAAAGATCTAACATGTTGAGAGGACCTTTAAAAATGGCTCATCAGACTCATTCATTTTTTCAGTCAGACTCAATAAAGCACCCTGATTTCAAGTGTCTGCTGGACTCAGAGACTTCTGCCCCATAACCACAGGCTAGAGAAGAGGATGGCATCTGCCACCTCCCAGGGAAATGCTTGACTCTGATCTGACAGCGTCCCACCTTCATTGCCACCACCCACAACCTGCAAGCTCTGTGGCTCCTGCCAATGGTCCTGGACAAGCTCACTCACCTGACCAAAAACTTGACATCCCAGCCAGACCCAGTTATCAATTGACCACTATCCTCACAGGAAAAGCCTGGGTTCTGGGGGAAAAAACTATTTTACTCCAAAATGTAAAAAGAAAACTGCAAAACCAAAGTGAATAAGTGTTTAATTAAATGCCTGCAAAGTACAGCATACATCAATGTTGTTAATTGGTAAACTTAGTGTTTTTAAAAAATTTCATTAGATGTGAAAAACAAATTGAAAGTCACATTCCTCCTTTGCAAGAAGTCTTTGGGGGCTTGCCAAGAAATAACATGTGTTGCTCCTATCCTATTCTTTTACAAAGAAAAGTATTAAAACCATTAAGAAAACTGCTTAATAAATAAATAAATAATTGCTCAAGAATAGCCAAGAAATAGCAGCTATAGTACAGCAGGGGAAACAGAGAGAGATTGAGAGGTGAAGATCTTTCTTGTTTATCTGTCTATTTTGTGTTTATTATTATTATCATTGAAATAATAAAAATTCTCTAATAATGATTGAAGTGATGAATGCACAACTATGTGATTATACCAGATACCAGTGAGTGTACACTTTGGATGAAATGTATGCTTTATTAATATGTATCAATAAGATTGACTTCTTAAAAAAATTAAGAAACATTCTGCTATTGGTTCATCAATTGTAACAAAGGCTCCAGGAAATGGCCCTGGAACTGGCCTTGGAGCACAGGAATAAATGCATAGGTGCCACCCCGTCCCTGTTCTGGCCATGGCTCCACCCACCCTTTTCTCCTCTCCCTGATACACTCCAAGTGATAGAAACTTCCTGAGAGGTCACCCCCTCCCCCTCCCCGCCAGGGTGTCTCCCTGGGCTCAGACCCAACTGCACAAATTCTGATAGGGAACAAAACCAGAGAATGTTGGCGCCAGAAGAGGCCAGAGAAACCAGAGCCTATGGCCTTCCCTTGCTCATCCCCTCCCACCCCTACTTCCTTATTGTTTTACAGAGAAGCTGAAAAGGCTGAGACTGGAGAGGGGAAGAGACTTACTGCTACACCCCATGGGCTGCTTCTCCCTGCTCGGGGTCAGGACTCAACACTCACAAGCCAAGAGTTCGACAGATCCTTGGGTTCTTGGTGGCCCCCAACCCAACCCAGAGCAGGGGTGTCCACAGCTAGAAGGAAGGGCTGTGACTTTGGCACTGGTGCCACCAGCAGTCACCCAGCCATCCCCATAGCTGTTCCCCTTGGACCCTCCAGGGAACAGCCCATCCGGGTGGGCAGTGGAGGAAGGCTCAGGCTTCTGACTTGGAGCTCAGTGGGCTCAAATCCCGGCTGGGTGACCTGGGATGAGCTCTGTAACTTCCCTCAGCCTCAGTTTCACCCGCTGTAAAAAGAGAGCAGTGAAGCATGTCTACCTGCCTATGGATGGTTGTCAGGATTTGACAAGGTGGTGAGTGGAAAGTATTTCACATACCACCAGGCACACAGAGCACACACAAAAAGGAGTACATCTTGTTATGGCAAACTTCTAGCTAGGTGCAGGGATAAAAGAGCCTCTCAGAGCAAAGGACAGGCCCTCAAATGACCCTGGAGAGGCCCTGGCTGCAGCAGGAGTCCCTGGCCTGAAAGACAAGCACTGGTGAGTCGCTGGCAGCCGTGTGGCCCAAGCAAGGAACCTCTTTGACAATCCTGTCAGACTCTATCAGCGGGTGGTGGGTTAATTCCTGGAATGTCCAAGAAAAACACAGTGGTTGTTCAGAGTGAAATTATAGCCTGGCCTTAGCGGCTGGGTCTGCTTTAAATTAGATGCAGCATTTCTGAGATTCTTTTCATCTCCTTGCCACTGTGGCTTACCAGAGACATTACCTCACCTCACCTTTTGCTCTGAAGTGGGGAAGCCTGGGGGAGGACTGAGAGCTCTCCACCCCCACTTCAGGGCTCCTGGGGCACTAGAGGTGAGGACCCGGCCATCAGGGGAGCCATCCTTCTCCCTCCAACAACACAGGCTCCCACGCTTGGGCTGGAGAACAGGACATGAGGGGGTGCTGTAGCGTGCAGCCAACCTTGGGTGTTTTGCTAAAGAATTACAGCATTTTCTATGTGCAGTGCTTCCCCAGGAGGACTCGAAAACACAGTTCTGCATGTTATATGATGATATAAAATGGCCTATATCTGTCATTGCAATGTAACTCAGGACAATTCCCAAGTCCTGAAAAAGCCCCTGTATTACATCTGCTTTCCCTCTCCCTGCCCCCAGAGCCTCCAGTGGCCACTGGCTCCACATTAATGTTGTAATTTCTTCCATTGCTTGAATCACAATAAATCTATAATAGAATACCAGGATAGTACATTCTTATTGAATCTAAAACTATTATGCAGCATAAAAACTAAAATGGGGTGGGCTGAATAGCCCATTTGTCCCTCCAGACCCTCATTCCATTCTTCCCCGACTTGCTCTATGCACAGGGAGCTGACCTGGATGACCTGGGCCAGTTGAGCCTCTGCTCTGTCTGGGTTCTGGCTGAGTTCAGCCCTTTGTGGGCACCAGCTGGAAACAGGAGGTGAGAGGAAAGGGTAGTCAGGGTATGAGATCCTCCTAGCTCCTTGCTGGTGGGGGGTGGACTGTAAATCATGCCCCCAAAGACATGTTAGAAAAAGCATTGTTGCAGATGGAATTCGTGAAGATGAGGTCACACTGGGATAGAGTGGGCCCTGATCCGTTAGGAATGGAGTCAGACCCAGACAGACAGACACAGAGGGAAGATGGCTGTATGGAGACAGGGGCAGGGCCTGGACTCCTGCCGCCACAAGCCAGAAACTAGAAGAGGAAAGAAGCCCGACAGGTTGTGGGGGACCACGGCCCCAACACCTTGGTGTCTGACATCTTGCCTCCAGAACTGAGGGAGAATATATTCCTATTGTTCTAAGCCACCCTGTTTGTGGTGCTTTGTCACCGCAGCCCTTGGAAACCAGGACAGCAATGGTGTGGTGGGGTCCCTCCTCTGTGGCCACGGCGACTTTCCAGCAACTCTTTCCCTCTCTGGGTTCTGTAACCACATCCTCTCCTGCTGCTTCACACTTGGGGTGGTAACAGCTCTCCATCATTGCTAACCTGGAGGTGCTGCCCCATCCCTTGTTGGTTTCCTTTCATCTCACCTAAAGCATTATAAACAGTCCATTCATTATCTTCTCCCCGGAAATTGAGCTGTAAACGACTTTTCCCCTCTCTCCTGCTGGGGCTCTGACGGGTGCAATAAGATCAAGGGGGAAGATGGCTTTGTCTCGTTCCACCCTGGCTCCTGTAGGAAGTGGATGAAGAGCTAGAAACTCTAGGTTTAAGGTAAACATTATAAATAAGATACCTAGAACTGAGCAGATACCTGGAACAGTGCTACAAGTGAAAAGTAATACATATGCACTGGGTGAAGTCACTGCTTTTGTGAGAAACTCTCCATTTTTCTGGGGGAGTATGACCCCCGTCAAAGGTTGGAAATACGCTACCGGTTTGGTTAGGACCCCTTCTCTCTCTTAGGACACAGCTGCCTCCAAGTCAGCATGTGACAGGTTGTGATATACAGGAAGTATTTTGAATTGTTGACTTCTCTGTATTTTTCAGTCACAAATTCTTAAGACTGGTCACTAGACTGTCTATCTTTTCCCATCTGTGTTGGCTTTGACTATAACAAGAGCACATTACCAGATCTCCTTGTCTCTGGTATCTCTTGCCAAGTTCCACAGCCCACTGTCAGATCCATCTTGGCTTATCCCAGGCCTAAGCAGATCAAGTCCCAGATGAAAAAAACATCCCGCTGCTTCTTCTTGAAGTGTGTGAACTCCTCTGCAGTCAATACCTGTGATGGTTTGAAACGGAATGAACCCCAGAAAATCATGTTTTAAAAGCTTATCCGTTCCTGTGGATGTAGTCCTATTTTAAGTCTGGACTTTTGATTAGGTTATTTCAGTTAAGGATCTTTTGGTTAGGGTATGGCCCAGGGTGGGTCTTAATCCACCTTTATACATAGGATGAGTATGGAGAGAGAGAGAAAGCCACGGGAAGCCAGAAGCTGAAAGCAGTGAAATCCAGAAGAGAAGTGAAAGCCCAGCAGATGCCAGCATGTGCCTTGCCATGTGATAGAGGAGTCCATAATCACCAGCACCCAGTCTTTGGGGAGAAAACATCACCTTGATTTGGATATTTTGCTCAGCATCAAAACTATAAGCTTGTAAGATAGTAAATCCCCATTGTAAAAGCCAACCCACTTCTGGTGTATTACTTTCAGCAGCCCTGCAGACTAAAATAGTCCCCAACTCAACTTTCTGGTCTACCCCTGTATTAGTCAGCCAAAGGGGTGCTAATGTGAAATACCAAAAATGGGTTGGTCTTTATAAAGGGTATTTATTCGGGGTAGAAGTCCACAGATACCAGGCCATAAAGCGTTAGGTTTCTTCTCTCACCACAGTCCGTTGCCACGTGCTAGGGCAAGACAGTTGCCAGCATTTACCAAGACAGTTGCCAACGTTTACCAGGGTTCAGGCTTCTGGGGTTCCTCTCTTCCCGGGGCTGCGTTTCTCTCCGGGCTTAGCTCCTGTTTCCTCCACAAGGTCAGCTGGCTCCTGTTTCCTCCACAAGGTCAGCTGTAGACAATCAGGCAAACGGCTTGCTTCTCTTCTCCTGGGGCCTTCTTTCCAATATCAAAACTGCTTCTCAAAAGACTGCTTCAACTCTGTTCTTTGCCTTGCCTTTTATATTCAATTCCCCACCTGCCAAGGGGTGGGGCTCAACGCCCTAATCCTAACCTAATCATGCCCAAATTAACAGATCAGTTTACAAGCATGATTCAATTATATTTTTGGAATTCATAATTACATCAAACTCCGACAACCCCCTATTCCAGGAACTTCCCATTCTGCCACACCAGATTCCCTACTGACTTTCCAGTCCCATTTCCCCATCTTCTCTTTAATAAGCAATTCAAATACCACCTTCCTTAGGTAGGGGCTTCCCTGCCCTCTCTGCCAGAGATGACTTCTCACATTGAGCTCCCAACTTTCTGAAGAGGAAGCAACCGAAGGTCAAGGAGAAGAGTTGATGGGATAGCTGAGTCCATGCACCAGTTAAAGTATCCTTGCTTGCCCTCTTGGATGTCATCCATGGCCAGTAGAGGGCCCTGAGTGCCTCCCTGCACAGACACCCTAAACAGGCAGGGTCATCTCCTCATGCCTCTCCATGATGTGGTCTCCTTCTCTGGTTTCATCATGTGATAGTGACAGTTTCCTCCCTCTTCACAGACAAATCTGAATGCTTGGATCATAGTTAAGTCAAAGTCACGAGGATTCCTGGAGTGTCCAGCTGACTTTAGTTCACTGGGAATCATGAGCAAGCACCAGGAAGGACTTCCTCCGGGAGGTGCCTTCACAGCACCATCTGCACATCTTCAGAGAGGGAGTCCTGACCTGGCCTTGCAAATGCTATGGGACCCCATGCCTTCTTTTGCCCACATAGAAAGTCCAAGTCTGCTGCTGCTCTTGAGGTTAAATATCAGCTGGTTTCAACCATCGTGGGTTATACGCACACAGACCCACACATAGCTTTGATCATTCAATCCAGAGTTTGCAATCACCTTGGCTGTAGTAGTAAGCGCCAATATTACAAAGGCCTTTGCACAGTAACAATGAATACCATGCAATTCATTTTTCGGCAGTTGTTATGCCATGCTTTAAGGCACCACAGACCTCTGAGTTTCTTTCTATCCCTGGGAAAATTCTAGAATGATTAGCTAAACATTAGATTGTGACAACTTAGAATATAAATTAGAAAAAAAAATAATTTAAACTGTAATATTTAAAAGCTTTTTTTAAAAAAGGAAAAACTGATCACTGGGAGCTAATGTAAGTTTACCAAGAAAAAAATCATGCCAAACTAATCTCATTTCCTTTTTTAATAGAGCCATCAGGCTGATAGTTTATAGATGCAATGAAGTTTAGGTGAAGTATATAGGTTTCCATGAGGCACAGAACAAAGCCTCTCATAAGAGCTGTGATAGCCATCAGTGCTGTGCACAGATATTCACCACCACCACCACCCCCCACATAGTAGGGCTGCATTTCCTCATCCTCTGTGAAGTTAGAGGTCATCAGGTAAACTGCTTTAGCCAATGGAATGTGAGTGAGAGGACACTCCAGGAATGAGGCAATGTACCAGTTGGTTCTCAGATGAACAACAAATGAAGCCAAGTCCAGACAGTGTCATTAGCTCTTCTGAAGAGAAAGCTAAAAATAGAAGGAATCCTTTGAGTTAAATAACAGCAGTGGCTTTTGGAACCAAAGAGATGTTTCACAGAAAAAGCTCATAAAGTGACAAGGGGCAGCCTGCTGGGTGAATAAGAGGTTACAGGGACAGAGCTGAGACCTGGAGCCCAGGTGTGGATAGAGGCAGGAGGCAGGGTACCAGGTCTGCTGCTGGTGCCGTCTCCATGACCTCGGCCGGTTCACACCTCTGGGCCTCTTTTCCCCTCCCATAGGTGACTGGAGGCCTGATAGGGAAGACTTAAGTACATTTAGAGAGAAAGACTGCCGATCACTTTCCCACCTATGTGGATATAGAAAGTGACCTTGGAGAAGACATTGGGTGGCCCCTTCTGCTGCACCTCAGTGACCACTCTGAATTGGGCAAAATCAAGTAGAGTGGAGCTGACAGCCACTGGGCCAAGGTATAGCAGGAGCTTTGGCAGCCAGACAAAAGCCGACCGTCCCAATCCCCTTGTTTGCAGAGATAGATGGTTGTGATAGGGGTGGTGGGTGGGGGGTGGGGGGGGGGAGTTGTCCTTAGAAGGCAGAATCAAGAACCCAACCATTTCCCTTTGGAGTATCAGTGTTATTAGGACTTTGTTTTAGTTTGCTAAGGCTGCCAGTGCAAAAATACAGAAATGGATTGGCTTTTAAAATGGGAATTTATTGGGGTAAAATCTTACAATTCCGAGGCTAAGAAAATGTCCAAATCAAGGCATCATCAGAGATTCTGTCTCTCCAAAAGTGGCAGGTCCTGGATTCATGCCATATGACAAGGCAAAATGGCAGCCAGTCTGTGCCTTCTCATCCAGGCTCACTTTCTCCCTGAGCTCAGCTGTGGACGATCAGGCACATGGCTTGTCTCTCCCTGGGCCTGGTCTCCTCAGCTTTGGGCTGCTCCATTGATTCCAGCCTCCGGCCTCTCTCTCAGCTTCTCGGGTTTCTCTGTCTTTCTGCCACTGTAGGCAATCCTGGAGTCCTCTCTCGCACATGGCTGGGTGAAAATGGCAGCTCTCTTTCTCTGTGTGTTTCTGCTTCCAGTCCTCAGTTTCTATGACTCCAGTAAAAGGATTAGGACCCACCCTGAGTCTCAGAATGTAATCAAAGGTCCTTAACTGAAGCAGTCTATTCAAAAGTGACCTAATCAAAAGTTCCTTTAATTGAATCTAACAAAAGGTCCCACACGCATTACACGCAAAGGAATAGGTTATCTTAAGAACATCATTTTCTGGAGTCCACGAAAGACTCAAATCAAGACAGACCTCAACCATCGATTGGGAGAAGCCTCGCTTAGTACAACATTGTCCTAAAAGGGAAGGAGGTGAACTGGAGCAATAGGGTGGAGAGGCTTGTGGGGAAAGGCTGTTTCTGGTGGTCTGTGGCTGAGCCTGGCACCTGCCTGACACTCAAGCACAGCCAACCTCTGTTGATGTTGAGTATAGGAGGGTGAACTTAGAGCCCCCTGGGGCCTTCCAGGGATTCACATCCACAGAGTTATCCAGGATGCCTCATAGTGGACAGAACTGGTTTCTAATCAAGGCACAGCAGAAGCAACAAGAATAATCTCCAACCCCAGCCTCTTCAGTTCTCTCTAGACCTGGCAACTTTGGGTTAAGTTAGCCCTTAGGGGTTCTTGTGCAGTTGTGTGTGGAGGGAAGGCTCAAGAAAAAGATGCCAGGCCATGAAACAGGTGTAGCTCAGTGATTGAGTGCCTGCCTCACATGTACAAGGACCTGGGTTCAATCCCCGATACCTCAAAGAAAAAAAAAGATGCCAGATCTCCTGCTAATATAGGCAAGTGGGGGAAGCGGCTGTGGCTCAATCAGTAGGGCTCCCGTTTACCATATGGGAGGCCCCGGGTTCGGTTCCCGGGGCCTCCTGGTGAAGGCAAAGCACGCCCGCACGGCGTGGTTAGCTGACCCAGCGAGCATAAGCAGCAAGGCGGGGATAAATGAATAAATAAATAAAATCTTTAAAAAAAAAAAAAAGAAAAAAGAAAGTTCAAGGCAAGTGGGTACTCAAGGAATGGGGAAAATCCAAGAGACACTTTGCTTCAAGCTTGCGAAGTGAATCATAACTATTGAAAATAACATGAAAAACGGGTCTCCTAAGACCCACCCACATTTAACCTATGGGGGTTAAATGTGATAATAGACAAGAAAATACATTAGGAAAATTCTCCCCTTTTTCCTTGTACTGGTGGATTTAGACCTAAGATTTAGCTGGGCTTCTGACTGCCCATTTCCCAGCCTCCCTTGCAGTGAGATGTGACCATGTGACCAAGTCGGAGCCAATGAGATGTGAGGCGTGTGGCTTCCAGACCTGTTATCACCAGCAGTCTGCTTGTCTTCCACCCTTTTTTCTGTTTTGTGTGCTGGCGAGTGAGCCAGTTTTAATGATGGAGACGTGGAAACCCTGGGCGATGGTGGAGAAACAAGAGAGCCAACTCCTAAGGACCTCATGGGACAAATGGTGTACCATCTTGCACTGCCTGCTTACTTCTGACCAGTTCACAGCAACAACAAACTTCCACCTTGTTTGAGGCACTGTATTCACTGCATCTCAAGGTATCTGTGTCCCCACAACCTCGCTAGTATCATCACTGGCATGAGGGTTTGTTAACCCCACTTCTGAGAATATCCTTCAGCTTCCCACTTCTGAAGACTGTTGGGGGAGTGGCTTGTGGCTATGACTCTATTGGTGTATTTTTCTCATTCGTTCATTCAGTCAGCCTTTTAGTCAGTCCACAGATGTTTACTGAGAGCTTCCCGTGGTAGGGCAACAAAACAGGTGAGAGCCCTGCCTTCATGGAACTTCCAGTCTAGTAGGGAAGATCTATATTAAAGAGTTAATCCCACAAATCAATGCCTGACTACAAATTGTGATGTGTGTTTAAATAACAAAGTATAGGATGTTTTGAAAGGGTATAGTGGGGGTCCTCGTTTATTTTAGAGAACTCTGGAAGGCCTTCCTGAAAGAGAGGCTTCACACTGAGACCTGAAGAAGAGCTGGGGAGAAGCAGTCTAGCAGTGGGAACAGCCCAGAGTTATGAAAGAACTTGATGCTTTAGGTCCCAAAGGTTAGTGTAGCTGAAGCAAGGCAGAAATGAGGTTAATGGCTTGAATCAGGTCAGGGAGAAACATGGGGGCCAGGCCACACAGGGTCTTAGAGGCCAAGTGAGGTCAGCGGAATTCTAAGATGGCCCCCGAGTCCCCTCGCCCCTTGTGTCCATGCCCTACAAAGTCCTCTCCCCTTGGGTTGGATGCAACCTGCCAATAGGATGGATATCACTCTTGGAATTAGGTTACATTATAAAGCAAAGATGGTGTGATTCTGCAGGTATAATAATCCCTAACTTGTTGACTTCAAGTTGACCAACAGGGAGACAATCTCGGGTGGGCTTGACCATTAGGTCAGATTAGGTGAGCCCTGTAAAAGAGGGTGTCAAAATGAAAAAAAAAAAAAAAAAAAGTTAAAAAAAATTTTTTAACAAAAATAAATAAATAAAAGAGGGCTCTCAGGGACAGAAGACACAGCAGAGATGTCCCTCCATTGGCCTTGAACTTCCCTGTTGTGTAGAGGCCCACATCTCAGCCAGAAGGCCAGGTCTCCTTAGGGGCTGAGGCCTGCATTCCTATAGCTAAGACACTGAATTCTCCAACTCTTGGAGGAGGACCTCCTGCCTTGGAGGAGACTGTGGTCCCAGCCAACACTTTGATTGCAACCTTCTATGACCCTGAACAGAGAGGGTCCACTTTAGCTGGGCCAGACCATTGACCACAGAAACTGTGAGCTTATACTTGGGTGTTCTTTTAAGCCACTACACTTGTGGTCATTTGTCATGCAGCACTAGAAAATGAATGAACAATTGTCTAGTCTGCTAGGCTGCCGCAATTTTGATACCATGAAATGGGTTGGCTTTTGACAGTGGGAATTGATTAACTTACAGTTCTGAGGCTGAGAAAAATGTCCAACTCGAGGTATCATCAAGGTGATGCTTTCTTCCTGAAGACCGGTTGCCAGCGATCCTGGACTCTGTCACATGGCAAGGCACATGGCGGCATCTGCTTGTCTCTCCCTTCTCTTCCAAATTTTGTTGCTTTCAGCTTCCTGCTTCCATGGCTTTTTTTTTTTTTTTTTTTTTCCTCTTTGAATTTCATTCTCTTATAAAGGCCTTCAGTAAGTGGATTAAGACCCACCCTGCATGAGGTAGGTCACATCTTAACTGAAGTTCAGACCCTACTCAACAAAAGATCCTATTTACAATAGGTTACACCCACAATAATGGATTAACTTTAAGAGCATACTTTTCCATGGTCCATACAACTAAACCATCACACATTCTGCAATGGATTTAAGATCTTATCCTGTGTATGAGGAGAATTCATGGGAGACTTTCAGGATCAGAGTGCCAGGATCAAGTTTGCATTTTACAGAGATCACTCTACCTGCTTTAAGGTGGGTGAGAGTGGAAGTAGGAAGACAGCCAGAGGCTACAGCAGTGATAGAAGTGAGAGGAGAAACAATTGAGGGGACTCCACTGGTGGCAAAGAGCAGAGAGAAATGGACTGATTCAGAAATATTTGGGAGATATGTGGTAGACTGGGTGGGGGAGCTGGAGGGGATTGAAGAAAGGGTCAAGGCATCTTCCAGGCTTTGGGTATTAGCAGCTCCAATGGGGAACCCTGATGGGAAAACTTGTCTATAAGGAAAAAGGAAAACTTGTCTATAGGAAATGCTTCCATGGAACCCTTCCTGGGAATTCCCTGTGCTAGTTAGGAGTGCATTTGGCTGCAATTAACAGAAAACCCAAATGGCCTGGACATAGGAGCCACAACATTAGGACAGCAGTTTGTAGAAACAGAAAACTATGAGCCATATATTATTTAACTCAGTCCTGTCTAGAAATGCTTAACCCAAGTTCAAGGCTGTAAGCCTGATTCAACAGTTAATGAAGAACTTGACAGATTGGGAGTCTGTTGACACATGTGCTTTGGGAAGACAAACCCTGAGCCAGCCATTACATCTAGTTAGATAAAGCAAGTATAGCAAATATTTACATATCTATTACCATAAAGTGTAGGTTAAGACTATACTTATTTCTAGGGGTGGTCTAGGGAGGTTAATGTCAGTTGAAAGAAAGCTAGAAGATAATCTAGGGACTGTATAACATAGTGATTTTGTTGGTGGATGAGGATTGTGGTTAATAGTAGAAATACCAGAATGTTCCTCTATTATAAGGTGTTAAGAATATAGTGATACATGGGAAAATACAACCAATATAACTTCTAGACTATAGTTAACAGTAATATTATAATATTTTCACAGCAATCGCAAAGAAGATACTGTATCAATGAGGTCAGCAATGAGGGAGTAAGGGAGGTACGGGATTTTTCCTTTGGTAGTAACGAAAATGTTTTGAAATGGACTGAGCTGATGATAGAACAACTTTGTGATGAAACTGAGAGCCACTGAGTGTACACTTTGGATTGTACAAGGCAGGGTTCATTCAACACGGTGAACACTGTGGTGGATGAGGGACTGTAGTTAGTACAAATATGAGCCATGAACTATAACAAATGTACAATACTAATACATGGTGTTAATAATAGGATGGCTTGTGGAAAAAATATGCCAAATATAAGCTATGGACTATAGTTAGCAGTAATATCATGAAGATATTCCTTCATCATTTGTAACAAATATGTCACAACAATGTAAGATGTTAGTGGGGTGAAGTATGGGAATCCTGTATGGTATACATAACTGTTTTGTAAACTCACAACTTCTCTAATTTAAAAAAAATTAACTATAATTTTTTGTATATATTTTTTCATCCTAAAATTTAGTTTCTAAGTCTTTTCACTGAGAAGCATGAAGAGTTTTCCTGAAATAAAATTTGCTATAAGAAATCTAAGGATGATTGACATATAACCTTGAGACTAGGATATGCCTGCTGTAGCAACTGAGTTTGTTTGCAGAGTTGTAAATTATATTTGACACAGGCAATTGATCTTATCTACCAGTTCTGCTGATAATTAACTTCCCTTCACTTCATTGATCTCAAGCTCATTTATTCAACTTATATGAGAACCGTGCAGATTTTTTAAAATTAGGAATATAGCTAAAGGCATTGTTCTTTTGTAAAATTATAAGCATGATGACCATCTATTAACTTTAAAATTCAATGCAGATTCAAAATTGGTCACTACAGGCTCAGCCATGCCAGAGCTTCTACAGTTCTCTGGTGTCCCAAGGGTGGCAAGATGGCTGCCACAGCCCTGCACTCTCACAGTTGCTTCCTGTGCACAGCAGGAAGGGAAGGAAGAGGACTGGCCCCTCTCTCCATGCATCTCCTTCTTTATTGGAGAGCTGCATTTATTTCCCCAGAAGTCCCTCACATGATGTCATTTGTCAGGGTCTGAAACCAATCATGTTGCTCTCGGGTTGAAACTGGGTCTCTTTTAGGATGGGAGACAAGCAGGCAGAGGGGCTGCTGAGTAGGTGGTGAGAGCCCAGAAAGTTGCCTTTGCTGGCATCCCTTACAGGCTGCCCAGCCCCAGGCCAGGAGCCCATAGGAAAAAACACATGCTGGCCAGAAAAGGAACGTGAAAAACTAGATTTTCCCATGCAATCAACATGAAACATCTTTGTTGAAGAGTAAGGAGCCTCCTGGAGAAGGACCCACCCAGGACCCTTTCCATTAGACTGGAATTTCTGAAATTAAAGAATGGGCTCTGAGCCTGGACCTGGCCACTGCTTGGCACACTTATGCATGGCACTGGCCACTCAGTGGGGAGGTCGCTTCCCCCACAGCCAGGAAGCCCTCACCCTCCCTGTCGCTGGGCTCAGGGGCATGGCAGGGCTGGTGGAACCTCCCCGAAGATGCTGAGGAAGTGGAGAGCCCTCTGGGTAGGTCTCATGGGAAGGCCTTTAAGAGGCCTGGGAAATTATCACAAGGCTTTTTCGGGTGTTCCTTTGGCTTTGGGAAACTGGCCTGGAGGCCAGGCCCCCGTTGAGCGCTGGGCTCTGGGCCCCTCGTCCACCGAGTGCAGCTGGGCTCTGTGCCCTTCTCTCCCAGCAGGAGTCGGCCAGGGCCCATGTGAACTGGTCGCGGGAAGAGCAGACTTTTGGGGCGGCGGGGGATGAGGGTGGCAGGCAGCCAGGGAAGGTGGAGGAGGTGGGAGAACGGGTGGCAGCTGCTCCACGGATTGACCATGAGGTAGAAGGGCCCCGTGACAGGATGGACCGGACGAGCAACTGGCTGCTGATGAAGAGGAGGAGAGGAGGGGACTTCAGAGTATCCTAACGATGGGTTAGGTGGGTAGCCTCCCTCCACAGGAATGGGTTCTCCTGGGAGGCCAACTTCTCAGATTGGGCAGGGCCAGTGTGGGTCCAGATCCCACACTGCCCATAAGCCACCTTTCTCAGCTTACCTCCCTCTAGGCTGCCCTTTCATGACATCTTCTCCTTCTGATGCTCTGCCTTAAAGATGCCTGAATGAGAACCCAGAGGGTGCCCGTGTTGGGATTAGATTCATCTGTATAAGATGGAAAAACCTAAAACGACAGTGATCCGCTCATTTCTCTTGCACATCAGAGGAAGTCTGGGCTTAGGCAATTGAGGGCACGGATGGGGGCTCCCTGAGGCCATCAGGGATTCATACTTCTCTGGCTGATTTCTCCTTCATTCACAGCCAGTGGTCTTAGTTGTCAAGGCCCAAGATGGCTGCGAGAGCTCCAGCCAGGCAGGAGAATGGAGGAAGACTTGCTCTTCTGTTGTTAAAAGAGACTTCCCAGCAGTCCCACACCCGATTTCACTTATATCTTATGGTTGGAATTTAGTCACAATGCCACACATGGCTGGAGGCTAGCCAGTATAGTCTTCTAGCTGGGTGGCCATGTGCTCCAGTAGAATTAGAGTTTTTATTTTGTTTTTTTAAAGTAAAAATTAGAAAGGTAAAAGGGCACTGGGAGTTGTGATGGAGACAATACATTATCATTGGAAAGAAATCCGTACTTTCCTTCTTTCTCAGTAATAGAACTTCCAATTTTAGCTGGACATATGGCAGGCCAGAACAGAGTCCACAATTCCCAGCCTCCTGGCAGCAAGGTAAGGCCATGTGCCTAAGTTCTGCCCAATATATGTAAGCAGAAATGAGGCAACTTCAGGAGTATACTGAGAGAGAAAGGACAAGTCCTTCTTCTTTCTTCCTTCTAACTATAGGCTGGAATGTGGATGTGAAGGCAGGAGCTGGTGCAGCCATATGAGCTGATGAGGTGAATAGAGGCTACCAAGGCTGAGCGACAACACAGAAGATACGTGAATCCTTTAGAGCTTTGTGGCATGGCACTGCCTACACACACTGGGCTATGGGAAATACAAGATAACAAATGTATTTCCCTCGTGTTTTTTTTTTTTTTTTTTTTTCTCTTTAAGGCAAGGGAGTAAAAAGCTTATTAAGAAACAAGAAAAGAAAAACAGTACACAACCCTAGACATGTTTGTGGGTATGCTACAGTGTGAAACGCGCATGTAGGGCCCAGGTTAGGCCTTTTTAAGACCTTTCCTCCTCTCCTTTCCTAATGTTGGGAAGGGGCCCCAGCTGTTTGCTGTTCTGATTGGTTGCCCTATTTGTTAGCTCTCAGGGGGCCAATAATGAGGCCTTTTGTTTTGTTTTTTTGTTTTTTTTACCGGGAGGTCCCGGGGATCGAACCCGGGTCCCTCCATATGGGAGACAGACGCTCAACCAGTTGAGCCACATCCAACCCCCCCCCCAATAATGAGGCCTTTTATTGGGAGTTATCCGGAGCTTCCGTTATCTTAAGACACTTATTTTGGGTATTTGCTACAGGCATTTCTGCCTCAGGGCAACACAGATTTTCATACATTTCACTATGAGGTGAGTGTCTATTTTAGAAGTAAGGAAACGGAGGCACAAAGAGGCGAGATACTTTGCCTGAGCTCTCGCTGACAGACCGACTTCAGAGACCACACTCTTAATGACTATATGATAACCCCATACCATGATACCCTTCAAACCCTGGAAATTGTAAAATGGACCTTTAAGAAAGTGTGCATTGGTATTTCTGACGTGGGAGGTTAGTGGAGGCTCTGTGGAGAAGCTATCTGAGTTGGGTTTTGGAGGGTGAATGGGATTCGGAAAAGAGAAGAAAGGAAGGGGCGAGACTTCGTCCATCCACTTGCAGGCTAAAAGCATCCGAGGGCAGGGCCCCGCTCCCTCCTGAGACCCAGCCCAGGGCTCAGGCAATAGAGGGCAGGGATGGGGGTATGGAAGGAACTCCATCATGCCAGTGGGCTGACTGAATGGCTGGGTAACTCAGTGAAATTCTGGGTGCAGAGTACATCCATCAGAGAGAACATTATGATGCAGGAACAGACACCAGACTACAAAAGGCTTATCCAAAGAATATTCCCTCACCCCCACCCCCACAGGCCAATAAATCTGGAGAAAGGCAGCTCAGTGCTGGTGTTAAAGCACAAGGACCTGAGTAGGTTTGCCTGGTATGGAGGGCTCCCCCAGGTGGGTGACTTCCAGTGCAAAAACCTGGACAGTCCTGAGCCAGGCGGGACAGGTGGTCACTCTAGACCTGAGCCCCTTCTAGCTTCTTGATCCACCAATCTTGGTTTTTGTCCTCATGGTTGCAAGATGACTGCTCCTCCTCCAGACATCACATCTGCTTCAGTCCAGATGTATAATGAGCTTGGTGGATTGAAACAACCATTTATTTATTTATTTATTTTTAACTTTATTTTGTACATTTAATAATTGAAAACATAAGCAATAAAAAACTAAAAAGTAAACACAGATGAATAAATATATACATTTCTCAATTAAATGTAATGGATACATGTAAATTTTTTTGTTGTTTTGTTTTTTGTTTGTTTTTTTGTTTTTTTGTGTGTGTGAATCAAACAATATATTACACAATATATTTGGTTCTTAGTAATGCATTCATACAGTATTTGTCCTTTTGTGTTTGGTTGCTTCACTCAACATAATGTCTTCCAGATTCATCCATGTTGCCATATGCTTTATGACTTCATTTCTTCTTACAGCTGCTTAATATTCCATCGTGTGAATAGAACACAGTTTGTTTATCCATTCATCTGTTGATGGACACCTGGGTTGTTTCCAGCTTTTGGCAATGGTGAATAATGTGGCTATGAACATCGGTGTGCAGATGTCTGTTCATGTCACTGCTCTCAGTTCTTCTGGGTATATACCCAGTAGTGGTATTGCAGGGTCACGTGGCAAGTCTATATTCAACTTCTTTAGGACCTGCCAAACAGTTCTCCATAGTGGTTGTACCATCCTGCATTCCCACCAACAGTGAAGAAGTGTTCCTATCTCTCCACATCCTCTCCAACACTTGTAGTTCTCTGTCTTTTTAATAGTGACCATTCTGATAGGTGTGAAATGATATCTCATTGTAGTTTTGATTTGCATTTCCCTAATCATGAGTGATGTTGAGCATTTCTTCATATGTTTTTTTGCCATTTGTATTTCTTCTTCAGAGAAATGTCTATTCAAGTCTTTGGCCCATTTTTTAATTGGGTCATTTGTCTTTTTATTGTTGAGCTGTAACATCTCTTTATATATCCTGGATATTAAACCCTTATCAGATATGTGATTTCCAAATATTTTTTCCCATTGAGTCGGCTGCCTTTTCACCCTTCTGACAAAGTCCTGTGAGGTGCAAAAGTGTTTAATTTTGAGGAGGTCCCATTTGTCTACTTTTTCTTTTGTTGCACGTGCTTTGGGTGTGAAGTCCAAGAAACCACCAACTACTACAAGGTCTTGAAGATGTTTCCCTACATTTTCTTCTAGTAGTTTTATGGTCCTGGCTTTTCTATTTAGATCTTTGATCCATTTTGAGTTGATTCTTGTATAGGGGGTGAGAGAGGGGTCCTCTTTCATTCTTTTGGTTATAGATATCCAGTTCTCCCAACACCATTTGTTGAAGAGACTGTTTTTTCCCATCAGCGTGGGCTTGGTAGGTTTGTCAAAAACCAGTTGACTGTATAGGTGAGGGTTTATTTCTGGATTCTCAATTCTATTCTACTGATCGATATGTCTATCTTTATGCCAGTACCATGCTGTTTTGACCACTGTAGCTTTGTAATATGTTTCAAGGTCAGGCAGTGAAATTCCTCCCACATTGCTCTTCTTTTTTAGAATACTTCTGGCTATTCGGGTGCACTTACCCTTCCAGATGAATTTGGTAATTGCCTCCTCTAATTCTGTAAAGTAAGCTGTTGGGATTTTGATTGGTATTGCATTGAATCTATAAATCAGTTTGGGCAAGATTGACATCTTCACGATATTTATTCTTCCAATCCATGAACACAGAATATCTTTCCATTTGTTTAGGTCTTTTTGAATTTCTTTTAGCATTGTTTTGTAGTTTTCTGCATATAGGACCTGTACTTCCTTGGTTGAATTAACTCCAAGGTATTTGAGTCTTTTTGTTGCTATTGAAAATGGAATTTTCTTACTGATTTCCTCCTCAGATTGTTCAGTACTAGTGTACAAAAACATTACTGATTTTTGCGTGTTGATCTTATATCCTGCCACTTTGCTGAACTCATTTATTAGTTCAAGTAACTTTGTTGTGGATACTTCGGGATTTTCTAAATACAGGATCATGTCATCCGCAAACAGTGAGAGTTTTACTTCCTCTTTTCCTATTTGGATGCCTTTAACTTTTTTGTCTTGTCTAATTGCCCTAGCTAGAACTTCTAGTACAATGTTGAATAACAATGGTGACAGTGGGCATCCTTGTCTTGTTCCTGATCTTAGGGGGAAAGCTTTCAACCTTTCCCCATTGAGTATGATGTTGGCTGTGGGTTTCTCATATATGCCTTTTATCATATTGAGGAATTTTCCTTTTATTCCTATCTTTTGAAGTATTTTTATCAAAAAAGAATGTTGGATTTTGTCGAATGCCTTTTCTGCATCTATTGAGATGATCATGTGGTTTTTTTCCTTCAACTTGTTAATGTGGTGTATTACATTGATTGATTTTCTTATGTTGAACCAGCCTTGCATACCAGGAATAAATCCCACTTGGTCGTGATGTATAAGTCTTTTGATATGCTGTTGGATTCGATTTGCAAGTATTTTGTTGAGAATTTTTGCATCTATGTTCATGAGAGAGATTGGTCTGTAATTTTCTTTTCTTGTGGAATCTTTATCTGGCTTTGGTATTAGGGTAATGTTGGCTTCATAAAATGTGTTGGGTAATTTTCCCTCCTCTTCAATTTTTTGGAAGAGTTTAAACAGGATTGGTGTTAATTCTTTTAGAAATGCTTGGTAGAACTCACCTGTGAAGCCATCTGGTCCTGGACTTTTCTTTGCTTGGAGATTTTTGATGACGGATTCAATCTCCTTAATTGTGATTGGTTTGTTAAGTTCTTGTATTTCTTGTTGTGTCAGTGTAGGTTGGTTATGAGTTTCTAGAAATTTGTCCATTTCATCCAGGTTGTCTAGTTTGTTGGCATATAGTTTCTCATAATATCCTCTTATGATTCTTTTTATTTCTGTGAGGTCATTTGTAATTTCCCCCCCTTTCATTTCTGATTGTATTTATTTGCATCTTCTCTCTTTTTGTCTTTGTTAGTCTAGAGAGGGGTTTATCAATTTTATTGATCTTCTCAAAGAACCAGCTTTTGGTTTTGTTGATTTTCTCTATTGCTTTTTTGTTCTCATTTTCATTTATTTCTGCTCTAATCTTTATTATTTCTTTCCTTCTTTTTGCTTTGGGATTGGTTTGCTGTTCTTTCTCTAGTTTCTCAAGTTGTTCAGTTAAATCTTTGAGTTTAGCTCTTTCTTGTTTCTTAATATAGGCATTTAGGGCTATAAATTTCCCTTTCAAGACTGCCTTTGCTGTATCCCATAAGTTTTGATATGTTGTGTTCTCATTTTCATTTGTCTCAATATATTTACTGATTTCACTTGCAATTTCTTCTATGACCCACGGAATATTTAGGAGTGTGTTGTTCAGTCTCCACACATTTGCAAATTTCCTTTTTTCCGGTCTGTTATTGATTTCTAGTTTCATTCCATTATGATCTGAGAAGGTGCTTTGTATAATTTCAATCATTTTATATTTATTGAGAGCTGTATTGTGACCTAACATGTGGTCTATCCTGGAGAAAGATCCATGGGCACTTGAGAAGAATGTATAATCTGCTGAGTTTGGATGCAGTGTTCTGTATATGTCTGTTAGGTCTAACTTCTTTATCATATTGTTCAAATTCTCTGTTTCCTTGTTGATCTTTTGTCTAGTTGTTCTATCTAATGATGTGAGAGGGGTGTTGAAGTCCCCGACAATTATTGTAGAAATGTCTATTTCTCCCTTCAGTTTTGCCAGAGTTTGTCTCATATATTTTGGGGCACCCTGGTTAGGTGCGTAGATATTTATGACTGTTATATCTTCCTGGAGGATCGTCCCTTTTATTAATATATAATGGCCTTCCTCATCTCTTATCACTTTTTTGCATTTGAAGTCTGTTTTGTCTGATATTAGTATAGCTACCCCTGCTCTTTTCTGTTTACTATTCGCATGGAGTATTTTTTTCCAACCTTTTACTTTCAGCCGGCTTGTATCCTTGTGTCTGAGATGAGTTTCTTGTAAGCAGCATATGGATGGCTCATGTTTTTTTATCCATTCTGTCAGCCTGTATCCTTTGATTGGGGAATTTAATCCATCACATTCAATGATATTACTGAAAATGCACTATTTATTTCCTCCATTTTATTCTTTGGTTTTCATATGTCATATTATTTTTGTCTTTCTTTTTACTCTTTTGGTTATCCTTTCTGCTTTTCTTTCTTCTATACTCTCCTCCAAGCCTCTCTCTCCTGTCTTTTTCTTTCAGGTACTAAGGCTTCCTTTAATATTTCCTGCAAAGGTGGATTCTTTTTTGCAAACTCTCTTAGTTTCTGTTTGTTTGTGAATACTTTATATTCACCTTCATATTTGAAGGACAGTTTTGCTGGGTAAAGAATTCTCGGCTGGCAGTTTTTCTCTTTCAGTTTCCTAATTGTATCATACCACTGTCTTCTCGCCTCCATCGTTTCTGAGGAGAAATCTGCACAAAGTCTTACTGGACGTCCTTTGTACGTTATCGTTTGCTTCTCTCTTGCTGCTCTGAGCATTTTCTCTTTATCTTTTACATTTGACATTCTGAATAATATGTGTCTTGGCGTAGGTCTATTTGGATTTATTCTCATTGGGGTACGGTGTGCTTCTTGGACATGAAAGTTCATTTCTTTCGTGAGAGTTGGGAAATTTTCAGCTATTATTTCCTCAAATACTCTTTCTGCCCCTTTTCCTTTCTCTTCTCTTTCTGGAACTCCAATGACACGTATGTTCTTGCGTTTTGTGTTGTCATTCAACTCTCTGAGCCCCTGCTCAATTATTTCCATTCTTTTCTCTCTCTGTTCTTTTCTCTCTTCAATTTTAGCTGCTCTGTCTTCAGTATCACTTCTTCTTTCTTCTATCATTTCGAGTCTGCTGTTGTATGCTTCAAATGTGTTTTTTACTTCACCTATTGTGTCTTTCATTCCCATGAACTCCGTTACTTTTCTGTTCATGATTTCAAATTCTTCTTTACATTCGCTCAATGACTTCTTGATGTCATTGATCTCTTTAACTATATTCTCTTTCATCTCATTAATTTGATTTTGGAAATGTGTGCTCATCTCACTGATTAGTTCTCTCAAATTCTTCATCTCTTCTGGGACTTTGCTGTATTCCTTTTCTTGGGCCATGTCTTCTATTTTCTTAGTATGGCCCATAATTTTTTGTTGGTGCTTAGGCATGTGGTTAGTTTGTATTTTACTTAGATGCTCTATCTCTTTCTCTTTTATGGGGTTTTAGTGGCAGGCGGCTGTGAGTTACCACCGCTCTTTGATTTTTGGCTCAACCTTCATTGTTAGGATTGTTCTGCTGGTTGCTCAAAACTGGGCACTGGACCTAGTAATTGGTTGTAGAGTCGTTTAGTAGGGCCTTGGGCAGGGAGGCTATAGAGGCCAGGAAAAGACTCTTACTTATTAATTTTCTTATGTGTACTTCCTTGGTCTGCCATGAGAAGGCGCTTGTTGGCTGCTCTCAATTCAATGCCTGGTCAGAGAGTATTTGTTGTGACACAGACCAGATCAATGTGATAGAGCTTCCTGTCTGGGGGCTAGGAGCCCTCTGATTCAAACTTTCTGAGACAGTTCTCCAGACTTCTCTCGTAGCGCCCCCCTTTTCCCAGCTAGGAAATATTTCCACTCCCTTCTGAATCCTCAACAATCAGTCCCTGTTAGTAGAGGAGGAGATTGGGAGGTTTGTATATCTTTTGCCCCTTGCAGGCTCCAAGGCAAACAATGGCGCAGCCCCACCCAGCCTGGAAGGGCTCTCGGGACAGGGCAGACCAAACCTGTGAGTCCAAAGCAGGGTCAGCCCCAGGCTCACTCTCCCCTCTCCAGTGGTGTCCTCAACAATTAGCCCAGGCTAGAAGAGTGGGAGGTTGCAAGGATCGGATTTCTCCAGTCCTTTCCGGGCTCCCAGGGCAAACCGCAGTGTGGAAGGGACCGTGGGGCTCTGCAGCCCAAATTTCAGGTCCGAACCTGAGTCAGCGTAAGGCTGTGTCCTTCTTTCTCCCCTTTCCGGGAGTGGCAGATCCCTGAAGCCCCCTTTGTCTGTGGTTGCAGGCCCAGGGGCCCGAGAATTCTGAAGAGTGTGGGGGAGGGTGCAGGCAGCAGCAGAAGCTGCTACTTGCAACTCACAGTTCTGTAGTCGCGATTTCCCTCTTCTGTCCCTCTCTCCTCTGGGTGGTGTGCAGCCTTCACCTGCTGACCTAAACCCTAGAAGATCTTTTTCGGGGCTGTTTCAGCTTGTCCTCTAGCTATTTTTCTGGAGAAGAGATTCCCGTGTCTTACTAGTCCGCCATCTTCCTGGAAGTCTATTTTTTTTTTTAATTTTTGTGTTTTTTTTTTTTGAAACCACCATTTATCTGCCCATGATTCTGCGATTGAGACAAGGCCTTGTGGGCACGACTGGTCACAGCTCAGCCCCTCCAGTGTCTCTCTGTCCACACAGCATTTCCAGCAATGCAGTCTCACTCCTTTACATGGACTCAGGGCTCCAAGACGGTAAAATCAGAGCTGCGAGTCCTCTCAAGAGAAAAAATCCCTGAACACCACTTCTGCCATTCTATTGGTCATCGCATGTCACAGACCAGTCCAGATTCAGTGGAGGGGGATCTTCCCCAGGGTGTGAATAAGAGGAGGCAGGAGTCACTGTAACAGGCCATCAGCACATCCAAGTTCCAGGCAGAAAGGAAGGCAAGGGCAAAGCCAAAAGGCGCATGCTAGCTGGGCCTTTTCCTCTCAGCCAACACCACCTGAATCCCCACTCAGTGACTTCCTCCGGGTCACACAACCGGCTGGCTGCAAGTGAGTCTGGGAAGTGGAGTATTTTAGCCTAAGCACATAGACATCTGAAGTCTCAGTAAAGAAGAAAGGGAGATTGGCTCTTGAGGGGGCAACTGATAGAGCCTGCAGTAGCGGACATGGAGGGTGGAGGAGGAAATAACATCAAGGATGCTTACGGGCTGGAACCCAAGCTGAGCACTTTCCCTCTGTCACCCAGAGAGGGAATGCAGAGCCTGGCTCGGTAGGTGCTGGGTGGGGCCCAATGCTGCAATAAGAAGGCATACCTTGGGGAGGCTGATGTGGCTCAGTGATTGAGCGCAGGCTTCCCACATACAAGGTACTGGGTTCAATCCCAGGCCCCGGTACCTAAAAAAAAAACAAAAAACAAAAACCCACCTTGAGTGACTCTGGACAAGGCTACAGTGAGGTGGCAAATAGCCTCAAATCTCTGAGGCTTAAATACCACAGGTCTGTTTCTCCCTGGGGCATGTGTCGGCTGTGAGTCGGTGGAGGCTCTGCTGCCAGAGCAGCCAGTGACCAAGCCAGAGGGGAAGAAGTCATGGCAAAGCGACCACTGGTTCTCAAAGCGAGGGAAGTCGCGTAGCCACACCCAACATCTGTGGGACATGGGTGGGGGACAGGGGTTGGCGAACAGGGCTACAGACCACCAGCAGCTTCACAGAAGAGGCGGGACTTGAGCCGGCTGGGCTTTGAAGGATGAACAGGAGCTCACCTCGTAGAGCTCCAGCTGCAGGAATGTCATACATAACAGATACCACTGATGGAGCACCGGTTACCCTCACAGGAGACCCAAGGTATTCTTAGTCCCTCATGAAGAAGAGGAGACTGAGGGTCTGAGATCAGCAGAGTCACTTGCTGAAGGTCACAGGGCCTGAAAGTGGGGCTTCTGGAAATCAAACCCAGTGTCCTGGCTTTCTCTGCCCTGCTGCAGCAGAGGTGTGTGGGGAGCTGGCAGAATGGTCTGCAGTATTGCTGTTTCCTGGGTTTTCCCAAAACCATTCTTTTGCCCAAAAGAATTTTAAGCAGAAAGGACTTTATATGGGTCAGAGGTGCTGGTGGGAAAATGCTGCAGGGCAGGTGGCAGGACGATGGGTGCTGAGTCCCTGCCTCCTCTCTGGGCTGCACAGGGTACCCCACTCCACGGGGAGGGAGGGAGGGTGGGAACCTTACAGCCCCAATGGAGATGCACCGAGGCCTACTCGTTTAACAGTTTCACTGTCACCGACTTTGCCCCTAAAATGAGGGGCGGTGTTCTGAGTCCCCCTTTCTGTCATCTCCCCACTGGAGGAGCTGGTATGGGCCCAGCCTGCCTCACAGATTGTTGCGAGGCTCAAAAGAACTAAGGCATGAGGCGACGTGGCACCGCCTGGGACTCTCCTTGCGAGTCTGCTGCCTGCCATGGACCTGCCGCCACCTGGCCAGGGAGACAGGGAGGTGCTCGTGCCCAGTGCTCCCCTCTTGGTAGGTCAGAGTGGGGGGCTCCGACAGGGGCTACCGTGTGTGAAGCCTGAAGGGTGTGCGGGGCTATTTCCACAAGACCAGAGAGCCCTGCTGCTAAAAAGAGGTAAGAAAATGTACTCTGGTCAGTTCTAGGGCGGAAGTTTTCAAACTAGAGCAGGAAGGAACATCCCGGGGGCTTTTAAAAGAGTTAACTGGACCCCACCCCCAGACTTTTCTGACTCAGGAGGTCTGGGATGGGGTCCCAGAACTGGCTCTTCTAAAAAGTTCCCGAAGGATGTGGAACCTGCTGGTCACGGGACCACACTTAGAGAAATGGAAGAGAAAGAGATGCTCATTTAAAGGATCCTGGACACATGAATTCCCTCCTTCTTCTTCCCTCTGTCTCTCTCTCTGTCCTTCTCTCCCTCCCTCTGTTCCTTTCCTTCCTACTTTTTTTTTTTTGTCCAACATTTATCATTTAAAACTAGGACTGCAGAGAAAGAGTCTGTGCTTCCGGAAGGCAGCCTCTAGGGCAGAGAGGGCCTGACCAAGTGAGTCAGGCCGCCTCTCGGGGGAGGGCCGGACCTGGGGTCAGGGCACGGAGGGCCAGGGCAGCCCTCCAAGCTGGGAACAGTGAGGGGCTGGGCTGGAGGAGAGGCATCTGCCGCCCCCCTGACCCGGGAGGCAGGGTAGAGAGCAGGCTGCACGCCAGTGAGCGGTGGCCGGGAAGTCCTGGAACTCCCAGGAGCTGGTCCCTGGCCCTGAGGTGGCCAAGTTGTTCAGCTCCTTTTTCAAGGTGCCAGGGCCCTCGCGTCCTGCCCCCGAAGCACCCCGCAGGCCACCTTCCCAAAGATCCTCCCACCGGACTTTCCCTTCCCTCTACTTGACCTGGATCACCCCGCAGGGCCCCTCTTTCTCCTTGGAGAGGTCGTAGCCAACCAGCCCTATCTCTGGGACCTGGGAGTTGTCTCATCTACAGGATGAAGGTGGCAGGAGGAGGGGTGCCAAGGCCAGGCCCTGGCAGGGGCTCTGGGCCTGGGTGCCCCAAGGCTTGCTCTGCCTTCAATGATCTCTTTCTTCAACCGCGAGAAGGGGCCAAAGGCCGTGGGGCTGCTGGGATTGGATGAGAGGGTGTCCCCAAGCCCTTCGTAACCAGGACAGCTCACATGCAGGTCCCCTCCACGGCCCAGGGACAGCTCCGAGGTTCCGAGATTCCTCCCTGGCAATGCACCCTCAGGTCCTCCCTGCATTTTCTTGAGACACTTACAAGTCACCTCTACCTTGATTTGGGCCAGAACTTGGGGCTCATAATTCGGTCAGGTGAATGCATGGTGTTTATTGGTTCCAGTTTCATCCTTTGAGAGCTGCCAGCCTGCCTGCCCCTGCCAGCAGTCCAGTCTCCCCTCATCCCTCCTTCCAGCCTGAGGAAGCTGCCTGTGAACATCCCTTCCTCAGTCCACTTGTGCAAGGGGGGGTGGGGGAAGATGTGAGATTAAGACTCTGGAACTGGCTGTCGGGCTTCAAAGACTGGTTCTGCCACTTAACTCAGTCCTTGGACAAGTTACTTGGTTTTTGCCCTAGTTTCCTCAACTGTGCCATGAGGCTCCTAACATCCCTCTGAAACGTGCACGTGCCAGGGCCTCACACCAGCACCTGTGCACAGTGGGCTTCTGAGGCCAGAACCAGGTGAGCAGAAGCCAGGCAGAAGGGCAGGGCTCTCTGCCTTCTTCTCTGGAATCCTGGTAATTTCCTGCTCTGACCATGGTCCCTCCAGCACACACAGACTCGATGTCACAGGTATACTTTTTTTGTCCCTAACCGTGGGCAGTTTGCTTTTATAACTTACAGACATCAGAAAATGCCCCAAGCTAACCTCCTTACTGAGGATCGTACCATAGTACCAAGGTCTGTACTAAATTCTTGGCCTGCGTTATCTCAATCGCTTAGTCTGGGTGTGGGGTGGGGAATATTTAATGCAGATGACAACAGGCTGCCTATAATTTGAGTTCTTGAAAAGTGACAATAAAACCCAATAGAAGAACAGGCAAAGGACACAGACAACTCCCAAAAGGTAAATTGGAATCAACTATAATCTTATGAAAAGATGCTCAGATCATTTCATAGGGAATTGCAAATTAAAATAACCACGAGATACCCTGTTTTTCTATCAGAACAACTCATATATAAATGATTCCATGCTGTAAAAGAAACATTCTGTTGATCCCCCTAAGTGGTCCGCAGCAGGCTTTCTCCATCTGGGCTCTACTGACCTTTGGGGCAGGATAGTTCTTTGTTTGGGTGGAGGTAGGGTTTCCTGTGCATCTTAGGGGTTAGCAGCACCCCAGATGGCTTAGCTCTCTGGATGCCAGCAGCATCCCTCCAGTTCTGACAACCAAAGTTGTCTCCGGACTTTGCCAAGTGTCCCCTGTGGGGTAAAATCATTTGAGTTGAGACACTCTTGGTATGTCAGCAAGCACTTACAGCTGTGTATGTCTTTACGGACACTTTAACTTAAATCATCACTTTACAGAAAAGGAAACCAAGGTACAGAAGGCTGAGTGACTTTTTGGGGTCACTTGGAAAGTTGAGGACCTGGGGTTCAAGGACGAGTCTGACTTTGGAGCTTGGCACCTTGCCCAAGATGCCATCACATTCTCAAGGTTCGACCAGCTGCAAGTACATGGACTTCAAGTCCATGTTTCCAAGCAGGAACCACGGGCTGAGTTATGTCTACTGTGACCCAGCGGAGGCCTGTGGTGCCCGAAACCTGTCACCTGCAAGGTGTGCAGAGGTGGGAACCTCTGTTCTGAGTGGACCTTGGCAGAAAGGAGGCTTGAGGGGCACACTTTGGACGTCTGCACTGTTGTGGTGGTGGGTCTGGCCATGGGAAGGCTGTGACCGGCTCCTCAAGCTGCCTGAGTTTGCGGAAAGGGGCGTGATGGACGCACGACTCTTCATCTAACTAGCCTCTTCGAGACTGCTACACTCCCCAGCTCAAATTGCCAAGGCTGGCAAGCTGCAGACACAAGTGTTTCCTGGGCTTCTGCAGGCACAGGCCACCAGGGGCTCCAGCATCTGATAAAAATCCAACCAGGCTGGGGGCAGGAGGATGCTGCCACTTTTAACAGAAAGTAGCTTATGAGAGCAGTGCCCTGAAATGGCCCTGAAAGGGTCAGAGAGGCCTGGGGGGAGTGGCCACTGAAGAAAAAGAAAGTTTAGGTTCCCGGCTGGAACTGGGAAGACACTGCCCCACTGCTGTGGTCGTTTCTGATTTTGGACAGAAAGTCTCCCAGACTCAGGATACCATGGGATGCTGGTAGCGTTCCTGATGAGCACCCAGAAACAGGCACGGGGAGGCCACCTAAGGGCTCTGAGGACAGTTTGTGGACCCTCAGTCACCCCCAAGACCAAACGCAGTGCTATGCAGCCTGATCATCTGCACAGTCGGATTTGGCTTGGATATATTTGTGGTACTTTCCAAAACTCAAACACACCAAGAGAACATTTTCAGTTTCATGAATATTCCAGAGAATAAGTGAGCTTAAACTGCCAAGGCAGCCAACCCCAGAAGCTTCTAACAAAGGTCCTTGGGCATGTGCGTGGAACCTGTGAGGGGCAGCAGCAAGATGGGCATGCCTGTCTAACCAGCGCACCACTTCACGCTCCTGCCTTGGGAGTGCAGGCGTTCGCTGCAGAGTGGCAGGTGGATGTGCTGGGGTGGAAACGGCAGGGCAGACAGCCACCCCCGCAGGCCCAGCACAGGCCAGGGGTCTGGACGAGGTGTAGACAGTGCTCGGGGCTCGCCCCCTCAGCTGCCCTCAGCGCCTGTCCGATAGACCCCAGCTCACAGGTATGGAAATGCTCAAGGAGTGCGTTTGACCATCAGTGCAGAGAATCGGCCCCTGTCCCTGTGGCTGGCCCACTTTGGTGCAGGATCCATGGTGGGTCTCCTTTTCTAGAAGCCGTCCTGATTCCTGAGGCCAAGGTGGACTCCACTACAAAGTAGCTGTCCCTGCCAGTTGTCCCTGCTGAGAGCGCAGGTGTGGACTGAAAGGAATCCCTAGCAAGGCCTCCTCGAGCCCTCCATGAGTCACATGGCAGCCTCCTGCCACAGCCCAGCTCCTCCCCACAGGCTTCGCTCTCCCACACGCGGCACCAGAAGCTGGAAGGAGACCCTGCGGGGGTGGGCCCGTGGGGCAGGGAAGGCAGGGGAAATGCCTGCAGGGGCCAAGCACTCTCTACTTCCTCTGACAAGAGGAAGAGGGACCCGAGGTCGTGCTGGGTGGGACTAGGCTGGGAAATCAGCCCTGGCTCTCAGGTCCCAGATGCAGAAGCCAGAAACCAGGGGGAAAGGAAACCCATCAGTCTTTTATTTTTCTCCCAACAGCTAGTTCCAGTGATGTTTATGACTCAGCCTGAGTTAGAATAACATTAGACCAAAATAGAATCAGTCTCTGGTTCTGCAAAGCCTTTGTACAAGTCTTCTGACTTCCCTGCTCTTGTCAGGGCTCCCTGCTGCTGGTGCCCGGGGGCGGAGGGAGCCTGAATGGAGGGAGGGAGGACTCGGTGCAAGGCCAAGAGCGGAGCCAAGGGTGCCAGGCAACTTGGGCAAACACCCCAGTGCAGCCGGCGACTCGGGGTCTGGTGCAGGGGTGAGCTGCGGGGGCCCTGGGCTCTTAGCCACAGACCAGTGGACGGAGACCCTGCCTTGGAGCAGAAGGCAGGTGGCAGGAGGACTGTATTGCTCTGTGCTTGGCCCCAGGGGAAGAAAACCCTGGAGCAGAGTATCTTTGCGGAGTCCTCCCCAAGGGGTTGGCACAGCTGGCAGGAGTTGGCCTTATGGCCGCAGGCGCTGTGGTGCCACTCATGGGGCACTCCTGGGATCCTTGGCTGCTCACAGAAACGGACCGCGCCTCCCTGCCCAGCAGGCGACTCCTGGAGCCATGAACAGGCTGGGGCTGTGAGACCAGTGCCTCCCTGGCCCAGAAGCCCCAAGACCACGGCCCTGCCTGGCATGGCCACTGGAAACCGCCCTTTGCATGTTGGTCTCTTGTCTATGTGCCTGTGCAAAGGGCAGGCGGCGGTCACTACCACAGGGGCTGCTTGAGCTCGAAGAGGCCCGTCCCGCCCTTGACGACCTTCCCGACAACTATGCAGGCTGACGGGGACCGCAGCTCGTCGTGGGACCCTGGGGGAGACACAAGAGCCCTGGTTAGGTGGCTGGGGGGAGACTGGGGGCGCATCAGTGAGGCTGCGTGGTGGGGCCTTGGGGTCTGAGCTGGCCGAGGGCAGGGAGGCCCTGGGGCTGGTGCGGGGACACAAGGCGACATGATCCGTGCTTCTTTGTTCTGCTCCCTGAAGATGCACTGTCAGGTGCCTGGCCTGCCCCTCGCCCACTCTCACGACTTCTGCAATTGCCCTTGTGGGAGAGGCACCGCGGGAGGACCTCTGCCCTGTGAGACAAGGCTGTTTGTGCAAACGGGAGACGGCGCACAAGCCAGACACTGACCCATCAAGGTGGCTTGCTTTAGGAACTGGAAGCTGGTTTCAAACGTCATCTGCTGCAGAGGAGAGGAGTTGGACCGGATCCCAAAGCGATTCAGTGGCTTGTAGATACCCTCGAAGCACATATAATCCGCCACGAGGGAGAGATGGCGCGGATCGACTGCAATGCCTGTTGCGGGCCGTCATGCCAGGATCACAGGGAGAGAAGGGAGAGAGTTGGGAAGTGTCAGCTGGCACAGGCAGGCTGCCCAGGCTGGAGTGCAGCTCGGGTGTCAGAGCCAGGGCTCCAGACCGCCACGGCACTGACCCCGAGCCCAGCTGGGGAGGGTTCGATAGCCACACATTGCCCTCCACTCCACGGAGCAGCACAGGACAAGACCTGCCAACCTGCAGGCCACAAGGCTCTGACTGTGCTCACTTGGGAAAGCCTAAAGGCAGGGAGGATAGGGCCAAGTCACTGCATGAGCTTCCTCCCCGAGGCCTCGGAGACGGGGCACCGCACACTGAGGCGCAGTTTGGTGATGGATGATGGTGATGGCAGCATGACTGCGAGTGCAGCGAGCACCATGGAATTGTTTATTTGAAAGTGGTCAAAGTGGGAAATTTCAGTTTGTAGATTTCCACAATAAAATCACAAAAGAAAAAACAAAAACTGAAACAAGTTGCCATTGCTTTGCTGGGTCCCTCCAGACCAGTCCCTCTCTGCGCCAGCCTCAGTTCTGGCCTCGATCCTGGGCTGAGTGCTGCCCAACCTCTGCCTCTCCCCCCATCTGCCCAGTGTGGCCCCAACACTGGGGGACCTGCTGGCTCTCGGCAAGCCCGCTTACCATACACGGCAAACACATCCCTGATCTCCTTCTCGATCACGCGTAATGCGGCCTCGATGCCATATGTGCTAGCCATCGCATGGATGTCGTTGGAATAGAGGCGGCGCAGGTCCAGGACCTGGGGCAGGGCAGGAGGGGCTTAGAAGGTCAGGCCTTCTGGTCCCTTCTCTCGACACCCACCCACGCCTGCCCACTGCCGTGCTGGCAGCCGATGATGAAGCAGTTGAGGTGGCCCAGGATCAGTAAAGCCCCTGGGGCATATCTCGCTTTCATCACCAGAGTCGAGAGACAACTTGGAACCTATTTAACATTCAAAGCAAAAGAAGGCCGTCTTTGCTTTCAACAGAGACCTGTCTCCTGGGATCAAACCTCCCCTTTGGAGGTCAGGAAACTCCCGGCAGAGGCACTTCAAGGCCATGTCTAGGTGGAGCAGGGGTAGCTGGGCCTCCCCAGGGGTCTGAGGTGCCACTCCAACTGCTTGGAGGGGGCTTTGGGACCTTGCGCTATGGCTGGTGGGACGGTGCCTCCTTGACTGGTACAATCTGCAGGAGACGAGTGGGGCCCTGGCAGCCTGCCTGGCCCTGGTTAAACAAACCCCGCGAGTACAGCATGAAGCTTGCCTCGCAGAGTGCTCTGTCCTCTGGGGAGGTGGTGGTGAAAAGCTCTGGAGGACCCGGGGACTTGGAGGGGAAGCTGGCGCTGCCTCCTGACTTTAAACCAGGGGAGGGCATCAGCATTCTGTGGGGAAAGTACGTGTGCCCGGGGCTGGAGAGCATCTCGGGAGATCTTGGGAGCTGGCAGGGCCCACTCAGGGAAAAGAACTGACACGGTGGTGGAGAAAGCGGAAGGGGGCACAGGCTCTGCCAGCCCAGTGCAAGGAGGGCCATGCTGGTTGCCTCGGGCCTCAGGCCTCCTCCACCGTGTAAAGTGGGCAGCCCAGGCTGGCTGATGCAGCAAAGGAGAATAGTGCTTTCTTTCCACACTACTCTTTAGAACTTACTTTCCAAGAAAAAAAAAAGAATGGAGCTCAAATTAGCTTAGGAAACTCTGGGTCATGTAAAGCTAAGCAGGTTTTCTTACTGCAGAGCCTTCATTAGGCTGTCAGGCACTGTGAATCCCCAGCAGGTGGGAAAGGGCGTGCAGGCTTGGTTTGGGGAACCCTGGCCTAGGAAGCACGGAGGGCAGGAAGGCCCAACAATTGTCCCAGCAGCCTGATGGAGTGATGGATCACCCTAGGCACCCTGGCTTGGGGCTGCGCACCTCGGAATACTTGAACAGCTCTGGGAGATTGATGCCTTCCGTGACTAAGAGCAGCTCCTTCTCGTTCGTCCTGTTGGTCGTCTCACTCAGAAGGCACCTAGTGATGCCCCTGGTCGCATGGACGATGGCGCTGTGAGCCAAGGAGACCACTAGGGAACTCATGTCAAAGTGAATCTTCACCAGAGGAAGCTTGACCGTCACCTGCCGAAGGAAGGAGAGTTGGGCCAGGGGAGACGGGCCCCTGCGGCTCCAGATCCGTGCGGGGGGCTAAGGCCCACGGGAGTGAGCTGGGCAGGGGTGTGTGTATGTGTAAAATCTGGGATGGCTGCACAGACCAGAGTGGGCAGCCGCCTTTAGTCTTCCGGACTCGAGGGGAAAAGGTGGAGCAGTGTGGACATGGGCGTTGGCGAGACAGGTGACAGCCACGTCCACTCCACTGCACCCCAAAGCCCTGCGGCTGCCACAGAGAGAGGCAATGCTGCCTCGTGCACGGCCCCGGCCAGTGGTTATTGTCTATGCTACACGGTGAGCACCGCTGGGCTGCACCGTGGGGAAGGACGGAAAACGAGTCTACGTGCAGATGCCTGTGGGGTCACGGCCACAGCCAGGGGTGGGGGTTGTGGGCGGAGAGGATGCACCGTCCCCTGCGCCAGCGGGAACACAGCTTCTTTCCTGCGCTGTGGGCCCACGTGGCGGCTGTAGGAAGATTAACTGAGGGAACACAGGTCAAAGCTCCTGAACGGGGCCTGGCAATTTAGAGCCACAGAGACACTGCTCTTGAAAAAGCCAAGAGAATGGTCCACGAGGGATCTGGCCACGAGATATGCAAGGCTGTGTTCCAGGGCAGAGGATCCAGGGCCATCCCCCAGGCCCCAGCGTGCACTGACCTCGCACCACAGGCTCTCATCATCGTCGTACCGGTAGTCCTCTATGAAGGCATGGGACTCGCGCACAGCCTGGACGCGGCGTTCCACGGCCTCTGCTCCCTGGGGCGCCCTGCCGTGGGTGCACTTCCAGGGCTGTGATGGGGACGCATCCTCCTCCGGGCCCGAGCCCACCTCTTCATCACGCTCGCGGCCCCCCGGGGTACCTTCTCCGGCAACGACCCCCTCCTCTTGCGCATCCTCGTCGTCCTCTACCCCCTTCTCCTCCTCTTCCTCACTCTCGTAATCGACCTGCGGGAAGTGGGGTGGAGGCTGGCACTCGGGGCCCTGCCACTCTCGGGGCCCTGCCTGTGAACCAAGCTCCCCCACAGAGGCCTCCTCGGAGCTGGCCCACTCTGGCTCTGCTGCTCCCCTCTCCAGCCTGGGCTCCCTTTCTCCCCTCTCCCTCGGCCGGCCCTGGGAAAGGCAGCACCCCCATGCCAGTGCCCCACCTCAGGGGCAGAGCTAACCTCTCCACACGGCCTTCTCTGGCTCACCAGAGGCCCTTTGTCAAGTTGTGAATCCCCTCAGCCTTTCTAACCTGTCCCGGCAGTGACTATGATAGCCAGGGACAGGCTTGGGGGAGGGCAGGGGGGTGTTATGTTTTCACTGTTAAAAAAAAAAGAAGGCAGCCTGACTTCTTCTCCTTGCCAGAGGTTCCCAGGTCCTCAAGTCTGATTCAATCCAGGGATAACAGACACAAAGGGCACCCCTGGGGATGGCCCCCTTGCCAATTCCTTTCCCGGTAAGCAACATCCCCTCAGTGGAGGTTCTGGATGTGCTCCCAGCATGACACAAGCTGCAGTGGCGGTGCCAGGGCATAACCCCGCAGGGCAGGTGAGCAGGAGGGTGTGGCCACCACACTCTCACCTCCAGCCAGAGACCCTCACCTCCTCCTCTTGCTTCTCCTTGCGTTTGGTGTCAGAAGCATCAGCATCCCCTTCCTCAGCCTCAGCGTCCACAATGTGCCCCTCTGCCTCCTCATCCTCTCCCGGCTCCTCCTGTGGTTTGGGGCCAAATAGGAAGAAGGTTCACTCTACAATCCAGGGCTTGGGAAATCCACCCACCCCCCACCTACCCACCTACCCACACATCCACTTCCCCATCTATCCATCCACTCAACCCTGTCCACCCACCCACCCACCCATCATTATATCCACCTCCTACCTTCCCACTGCCCCCCAATCCATGCTGCCCCGTGTGATGTGCGCCTTCCCTTCAGTCTCCTCTACATGCATCATTTATAACAGCTTTCCTTCCCAAAGACAGCCTGTGTCCATCTGTGCTGGAGTTGGTGCCCCCACCCCCTGGTAGGGAACACCCAGGCATGTGTTCCGGTCTAGAACAGGTCCTCACTGAGAGCCGAGGAAACAGGGCCAGAGAGAGGAAGACACTTAGCTGAGCCCACACAACGGGCAGGGCTAAGTAGGGTACAGGCTGTGGCCCCCACCCTTGAAACGTGCCACAGGTGGCACCATCATGCCTGCAGCGGCTTTCCCCCAGCTCCCCGGCTTCCCAATGCCTCTCCTGGCCTCGGAGGCCTCAGTTTGCCAGGCCTGGGGAAGTAGCAGGCAGGGCAAAACGAAACCAGAAGTGCTTGCGAAGGCCTGGCCTGTACCGTGCTCTGAGCCTCTGCTCAGGCTCAACACTGACAGGAGCCCTGGGGGCGAGAGGGGCAGCAGGCCCTCAGGCAGGCCCGAGCAGACTGCTGGCAGCCTCCACACCTCCACACCCAGCCCGGCAGTGCCCCCATGCCTGGCCTGGTAGCCCCCGCGCCCGGCCCGGCTCGCCGGAGGGAAGTGCAGCTTCTCAGCTCTCTCAGAATAGCACACGTGCTGTAGAGGGGCTGTGAGCCAACCCCAGGAGAGCCTTTCGGGGCAGCCACAGCAAGGTCCCCCCAGCCCCGCGCCTCACTTACCGGGCCCCGCCTCGGCTCCCCTGCGCTGTCCAGGTCCTGCTGGGTGGCTCTGCGAGTGTTCACGCTCCTGAAAGCGGAGGCCTTGTTTGTCTTCTTCCTGATAGCCTCCACTAGGAGTTTAAAAAACCTGAGGCGAGAAGAGAGCAGGGCAGTCCTTCAGCACCAGCATCTCTCCACCCGCCATGCCCACCAGGTCGAGTCCAACAGGGGCTTCGCAGAGGAGCGGCCAGCCTCTGTTGCTAGCGCTCTCCCCGTCCTGCCATTTACGGCTGGTTAGAAAGACACAGGCACTGCAGTCAGACGGGCCTGGATGCATGCGCGACCGCCCCTGGGTGTGCAGCTCCGAGCATGCCAGCCAGCCCCTGAACCTGAGCTCCCGTGTCTGTAATACAGACGTGGAGATTGCCAGGCATCCCATGGTCTGGGAAGGACCAGCTCTAACCCCAGGTGCGCGCTTGTCACGGGGCCTGGAGGAGCAGGGCCGTGACACACGGCAGCTGCTGGGGCCATGGGGTGCGAGGAGGGTGAGATCTACAGAAGGGGGGCTCCAGGCCAGGACTGGGATTCGGTCACTCGCCCCCCACCCCCGCCCACGGCCTGACTCCTGACAACTTGGTCAAAGAGTCGGCAGAACGGCAAAGCGCAGGGACGACTTACCGTAGGCAGTAATTATGCCAAGAGGTTAGGATAAAACTGACCTACGAGGGCCCACCTGAAGCTCAGCACCCAGGGAGCTGCCCCTGCCTGCCCCCCTTCCTCCCTTCTCTTCTCCTGTGGCCTCTCGCTGTCTTCTTCACCAGGCCCTAAAAGCACACCAGCACAGCTGCTTCCAGGACACGGGGTTGGCCCCTCACCTCCAGCCTCCCATCTACCTCCTCTGGGCACCTGAGGACGTGCCTGGGGTGAAGAGGATGAGAAGACAGGACCCCAGCCCTCAGGGGCTTAGAGTCTTTTTTTGAGCAACAGATAGGTGAAACGTTTACTATCTGCATGTTAAAGACAAGAGAAAGCTGCCCCCCCTCCCCGTTTTTGGAAAACTCTTTACTTTGAACTTGTATATGATTTTGCTGGGGTTTCCACCCTTGGTAGGATAAAAGGCTCCTCACCCACTAATGCGGTGAAGAGTTTACTCACCAGGCACTAGGGACGGGGAGGGCCAGGTGACTTTGGAGAGAATCTGACTGGGAAGGAGGCAGGGAGGTGTTTCTATAAGGACAGTCCAGCGAGGGCCCTACTCCCACCCCCAGAGTGTGACCACGCCCACCTCACACACGGGTCTTGGTCTCTATGGAGCAACGGAGACAAAGCGAGCGTGTGGCAGAACTGCTCACCAGACAGCGTTCCCTCTGCAGGGGGTGGCTGCTCGGCCACAGCGGGCTCCCTGGCCCATCCACTTCATGGAGATGCCTCGCCTCCCTCTAGCGTCTCAAGGCCTCCACATCCAGCTCAACCCCACTTCCCCATCTGCCCCACTCCTGGCGGCATTTGGGCTTTTGCTCCTGCTATTCCCTCCAGGGACGATGCTGTGCCCTCTGTCGGCAATTTCCCTGGGCCTGTGTCTACCTGCTGGGGCTGCAGCCATCCTTCAAGGCTGGGTCTATGTGCAGGGACCTTCTCTGCCCCTCCAGGTACTTCACCTGCTTCTCTCTGAGCAGCACTGGCGGAGAACGTGAGAGACAGTGAGAGCAGAATAAATGTGGGACTACAAGGGCTGTGCTCCTAGGGTGGAAGGGGTCGCCCAGAGGGTGTAAACAGTTCACCATTCTGTGATTCTGCCAACCGCAAGGGTTGACGGGTTGTTCTCTGAAGGTTTTGCTTTCTATCAGAATGTGGCACCAAAAAGGGAGCCACAGGGGCAGGCTGTGCAGAAGCCTCCCGCCCCACAGAAATCATTACAAACAGGGAACACGGCCCTTGCCTGTTTCCGAAAGCGCCTGGCAACAACTGCGACACCTGCTGTATGGAAAGCTAGACTCGCAGAAGCTGGAACTGCAGAGATCGCCAACTTGGTTAGTTCATGGCCTGAAGCCTGAGACGGAAACTGACCCAGCCTCAGGGCAAACGACTTGCCAGTGGTGGAGTGGGGTCTAGAAACTCTGCCCCGACTCCTTGCCCAGTGCTCTTTCCACTTCACCATCCTGGGCCCACCTTGCAGATTATCTGACATCAATAGTTCAAGTGAGGGGTGCCAGGCTGATATTCAGGGGACCTTCAGTGCTTACACTTCTCCACCTAAGAAGTGCCTGTCTCTAATCTTTTCACTCATCAACCTATCTTAGAAGAATCAAGTTCCCACAGCTGGAAGGAAATGAGGGGAAGAAGAGAGGGATGGAAGAGGAGGAAGAGAGAGAGGAGAGGGGGAAGGAGAGAGGAGGGGGAAGGAAGGAGGGGCAGCTTCTTGGAGGCTAGCCTGCCCAATGTTTCCTTGCAGGCACTAAGAGGCCTTACTATGCCTGCCTCACTGCCCAGGCCTGACAGGAGTCCAAACCTCACCCCAATTCCTATACCACTCCTACCTGGGGCTGAGACCCAAGGCCCGTTCTGCTGAAGCCACAGTTAAGTACCTGCACCAACAGCCACAGCACATGGTTTTTATCTCAGCTTTTCAAGTGCACCAGCAAAACATAAACCAGGAGTTGAAAAAATACTTTGCTTCTGGGGAGAAGCCAGGGCTGTCACTCATCAGACTTTAAAAAAAAAAGGATGTACTATTTTTAATCCATGAGATAATCCAAGTAATAGCAAATCCAGTAAAGTGGATGTAGCTCAGGGGTTGAGCACTTGCTTAGCATGTATGAGATCCTGGGTCGAATGCCCAGCACCTCCTGGAAAAAAAAAAGGAAATCCAAGCACAGCCTGGTGCATGCGTCAGCCAATCTGTCGGGCAGCAAGCCTTAGCCATAGGTGGGCAGACCACCACCTCCACCTGCTAATTATCAAAGGCCTTGTGTTCCTAATTCCCATTTCTCTGACAAGGACTGACTGCTGCTAGCCATGGGCCAACCCACGTGGTGCTGCACCCCTCGCCGTTAATTACTGAGCTGGCAGTGGTCTCCTAGGACACTGCCGGCCTAAAGAGAAGCCACAGGCAGGGCCTGATGGAAAACGAGCGTTTGCACGGCTCAGCTGGTCCCTCCGCTCCGACAGGTCGCAGCTTCGTTCAGGGCTCAGGCCTATCAGGGTAGAAGCTGCCCACCGTGACTCCTGCGCAAAGGGCTGTATCACATGGAAGCTCACGCACCGTGGCAGCTGTCATCCTAAATCCCACCTGCTTGGACAGCAGGGCTGAGGCTCCTTCTTGTCTTCATGGGAAAGGAAGAAAGGCCCAAGGTGGGACAGGGGTGCTCGTGGCCACACCCATCCCCAGTGACCCTGTTACACAGGGGCATCTCTCAGCCCGCATCTGAGGGGGAAACGAGCGCAGAGGAGCTCTCTGCCTTCTACTCTCCCACGGGTTCTTTCTACCTGAGCAGCTCTGGGGGACCCGCCAGCTGGCCTAGATCAGAGGCAGTGGATGGTGCTGATAGATGGGATCATCTGGGATCTTACCAGCCTTTTAAAAACAGGAATTACTCAACAATGTTTGAAAACTAGGAAACTTCTTATTGATAAAAGCAAAAGCAAGCAACCAAAAAACAAGGTGTGTGTGTGGGGGGGTGCTGGAATCTTTCTTTCTGCAAATGCGGCAGCCCTGGCTGCCCTGGTCCATGTTCCTGCACAGTGACAGCTGCCCCCTTGGAGAGGTGCCGCATCCTCCAGTCTGCTAGGGGCCTCCAACCTGCTTCACTGGTGTCTGTTACCTGCCTGGCCCTGCGGCCACTTGGGCTTGTGGGGCCACCCCCCCCCCCCGCCGCCCAGTCCAGTGTCGGTTGAAGTCAGACATGCCTTGTTAGCTGTCCCCCAGCTGGACCTGGCCCCAGCTCAGCCAGTCCTCCTGCTGCTGTGTCCTTGGCCTTGTTGCCTGGACTCTGCAAACGTCTACCGCAACCTGAGAGAGAAAGGACGCTCCTTCTCCCTTCCAGGAGAGAGGTGGAATTTCTCTTAGGAAGCTGGAGGTAACGCCACCAGTGTGCCATCTCATTATGATGGGATGTAAATATACCAGGAACCACGTTATGCTGCCTGGAACCACACTGCATCAGAAATTAACACCGCGCGCTGCTGTGGTATCAAAAAGCACCTCTTGACCATGTGCACACTTCCACATCTTAAAGTCTACGAGCCCGAGAAGACAAAAATCTTGATGCAAAGCATCGAACGAAGAGACAGAGGGTTCAGGGAGCTATGCGTGGCTAATGCAACCACATCGACAAGTCAGAGCTGGTGGGTGTTGGGGTGGTCCCAGCTTCAGAGGCAGGACCCAGGTTGCAGGGCCTGCTGTTTTCCTGAGCACTTCCCACGATGGGCTCACTTAGGGAAAGGTGCTCAAGCTTCAGGAGTCCAGTGGCTGGGAGCACCCACTCCTGGGGTCAAGGTCACTGACCTTGTTTCCATGAAGTGCAGGATGTCCTCGGGCTTCAGGCATTTCTCCTGCTGGTAGTAAGCAGGGGGCAGGAACTGAAACCGCAGCTGGTACACCCGGAATTTGTTCTGCTTTTCTCCCATGCAGAAGGACTCCTGGACGTCGACTTTCTCCAACACCTAGAACCACATGGACAGAGGGAGCCTGCCTCGCCTGGGTCCCAGGGCACGGGTTACGGGAAACCCAAAGGTAGAGGGAGACAGCAGCCGTAGTCATTGGCGAAACCCCCAAAGAATCATCAGTGGGCTCTGCCCGTGTGGCTCCCTGCCAGCCCAGGGCTGTGCAGTGGGTGGTAGTGGAGCTGAGGCGTGAACCAAGGGGTCTGTATTCCTTAGGTGCAAGAGGATGCTGCTGAACTAACGAGTATTCTAGAAGCTCCTTGGTCCATCCTTGCTTAGCTCCCAGCAGAGAAAGCATCTCTCACTGGTGGGAATCTGAGCCCAGGACCCGGCGCCATCAGCAGCCTGAGGGATGTGGGGAGGTCCCAGGCCCGCCTGCAGCAAGGGTGACGGTTACCTCGGCCAAGCTCGCTCTGGTGAGCTGCTTCCTCAGGCTCTGCACCCGCCTCAGGGCCTTCCTGCTGCTGAGCACGGGGACGCACATCGTGGGCGTCTTGATGTTGGCGCTGGCCACCATGAGGATCTCCCGCAGCCTGTGCGAGACACACACAGAGCCTTGGCATGGCGGAGCCCAGGACGGAGCGGCTCACCGCCGTGCCTGAGGCCTTCCTCCTAGAGATGCTCACTTTCTTTGGGGATCTCCCAGGGAAGCGTGCCAGGTGAGAGACCCCAGCTCTGCCTGGGAGAACAAGGGACCTTCCTACCTTGCCAGCGCTATCACCTGTGCCTTGCATTCAACAGGTTGCTTAAAAGCAGCTTAGGGCACAAACAAGCACTGCTGGGCACAGGCATGGGCTGAGAGCTGGCTCCTGCACTCCTCAGGGTGGATGCAGGGGACCCGCCCAGAGCCCACCTGCTGGGCAGCAGCATGGCTGGAGTGGAGGCAGGCAGGTCTGAGACTGCGCTTCGTCCTCTCGTTGGCGGTCTCCCAGCTGCAGTGCACATGGATGCAAGGCCAGGGCCTCCTTGGGTTATGTTCTAGGCAGGTACCCCCACCAGGGGCTTGTTAGTGGTGTCCCACCCCGAACCCCCTCCTCAAAGGGTCTGAAGTGTGGGCCAGAAACCAGCAGGATCCAGAAAGTCCAACCCTGCTGCCCCCCCCGAGAGCTGCTCTCAGTCAATGCTTCCCCAGGAGAGGGCGGGATGGGCCCACCCGCCCCCACATGGTGCTCGCACCTGGGGATGCCCAGCGTGACGTTCATCTCGCCCCTGCCGGCGAAGTGGAAGGTGTTGAGTGTCATCTGCGTGGATGGCTCCCCAATGCTCTGGGCAGCCAGCAGCCCCACGGCCTCACCCGGGTCGCACAGCGAGCGCTGCCACTTCAACTGCAGCAGCGTCCTCAGCCTGGGGATGGGCAGGACAGGGTCAGGGGCGCCCCCGAGGCTGTGCTGCAGGAAGCTCTTCTCCCTGCCCCTTTCTGGGCTGTTTTTCGTTTTTCCTCCCCAGGCACTCAGTCTTCTTCATCCTTACACTCGTGCCAGTGACCCCGGGATGCCCTAAATTATGCAGCACAGATCCCAACTGGTAGTGGAAAGCTCCAGATATACAGGCTCGGACTGTCCACCTGAGCCCTGAGATGGTCACGAGTCCGCCTGGGACCAGTAACCACATGCCACCTGAGCAGGAACCATTTTCTGGGCTCATTCTTGGTGGTTTCCCTTGTTTTGAGAGGGCCCGAACCTACCGCTGCACTAACTGGGGAGGGCTTTGCTGAGCAATGGTGGGGAGGGGGGCGGGGAAGGAGGGGAATTCAGGGAGACGCTGATGTATGTAGGATGCTTCATTAGGTGGACTGTCAGTGAGTGGAAACGGACAGGGATGACGGTAACAAGTTACAATGAGCATAACTAACACTGCAGATGTAAAATTGTGACTATGGCTGCAAGGGGTAGTCTAGGGAGGCCAATGACAATCAAAAGACAGTTAGAGGACAAGCTAAGGACCGTATAACACAGTGATTTCGGCGGTGGATGAGGATTGTGGTTAATAGTATAAATAAAAAGGTGTATCTCTTTTATAAGAGTGTTAAGAATATGGTGATATATGAGAAAATACAACTAATACACCATATAGACTACAGTTAACAGTAATACTATGATATTTCAGCAGCAAAAGCAAAGAAGGTGCTGTATCAGTGCTAAGGGTCAACAATGGGGTGGGGACAAGGGAGAATGGAACACTTCCTTTTGGGGTACGCAAGTTGTTTTTTTGAGGTCCTGGGGCTGGGAACTGAACCCAGGATCTTTTATGTGGGAAGCTGGCGCTCAACCACTGAGCTACATTGGCTCCCCTGAGTTGTTTTATCATTTGTTTGCTTTTTTGTTTTTAGGAGGCACAAGGGACCAAACCTGGGACCTCCCATGTGGGAAGCAGGCGCTCAATCACTTGCATACTCCCCTATGCAAGTATTTTTGTGAGCTTTTTTTGTTGTTTTTTAGGTACCGGAGCCGGGGATTGGACCCAGAACCCCTATGCAAATATTTTTAAAGTCAGATTTTCTACAATCAGATCTGTCTCCTCTCCTGGTTTTTCAAACCAAGAAACACCTTTCTCCTTCAAGGACAAATGAAGGTGAACGGCAGGCAGGAGAGCAGGGTCTAGCTCTCAGGGACAGCCCCGCTGGCCGCCGTGGACTGCCTGGCATGATGTTTTACCTGGGAACCTCTGAAAGCCTTGTGCCCCCATTCTTATTTCTCTGCCAGTGACACTCCTGGACCCTCTACCAACCTCTCCAGCCCCTCCCCGGGTCTCAGAAGTGCAGGACTTGGGTGAGGCTTGGGCGGGGGGGTCCTAGAGGGCCCTTGGAGAGCCAGGCAGGGAAGGATTCTCTGGCAGTGGGTCCGAGTCCGATTCCCACGCAGTCCTGCCTGGGGGCACACTGGATGTGAGCCCGTGTGCCTCAGTGCTGATCCATGCCTGGCTCTCACTGGCCTAGACCACAAGGAATTCCCCGACCCCGCTTTTTTGTTGTAACCTGAAGCCTCAGTCCAGCTGTTCTACACCAAGTCCAAGCATGATGCTTCCTCTGTGAGGACCCAAAGCTCAAAGGTTCACTGGAGCCCTCAGATCCAGCCCCCTGGGAAGGCCGAGGGCACAGTGTCCCAGCCCTGGGTCACAGAGATGGTGGCTCTGACTCCCAGTGAGCCCCGGCCACTGCCCCAGGCTCAAGGCAGAGGCCATCTCTGCAGGCCGGTGCCAGCAGGGCACACTTCTATGCCATAGCCCAAATGAGAGCCCACACCTCTGACTGGCTCTTGCCTGTCCCCAGCCCCCGGGGCTTGCCAAGTACCCTCAATGCCACAGTCTCCAATTGAGGAGCGGGGAGCAAAGGGTCTCTACCTGCACGACTGAGCAACAAGGTGAGGCTTTACCTGTCAACAGAAAGCTCAGGTTGCTCATGACTCTGCTCTGCCTCAGAGGCCCACTGGCCAGCGAAGGCATCCACCTTCTCTTCGAATGTCTCCGACACCGATGCCAAGTGGATGTCTGGGCGCCAGACGGACAGGCTGGGGTCAGGACAAGGAGCTGCTCGCTTCTGGTATTTCCTGCGGCTCCGCTCGTCCAGCTCGTACCACAGCTTCAACACCTGAAAGGCAGGACATGTCTTGGCTCAGTGGGGGGATCCAGGAGGGCCAAGGAAGACCAAGTGGGTGTTTCAGGTGAGGAAAGGGAAGCAACGGTGCAACAGAGACCCGATCACAGAGCTGTCCAGAAAGCCACGACTATGCTCCAGAAGGGGATAGTCGTACCTCCTTCCCCGGGGCACACTGCTGGGCCAGGCTCTCGCCTGCATCCTGGGCACACTCGCCAAACACAGGGAGGGCAACCGGAATTTACTATCCAAACAGAATGGTCCCAGGGAGAGACGGGGTACTGGTAATGATTATGTGAGAATAGGAGGCAAACTCAGGGCTGCCCGGGGCCAACACGAGCCAGGTGGCTGCCAGGCTCGTTCCCAGATCTGTACTCCCTCACATGGCTCTGGGCCCCAAGGCGCCCCTGCCCCGGCTGTGGGGGGCTAATGGGAGGCAGTAACTGGTGAGGGGCAGCAGTCAAGCCGGGGCACTTGCTGTGAGCGGGCCGTGCCCTGCCACCGAAGGCTCCTGGCAAGTGGCCTCTGCCCACAGCCACCCTTCTCTCCACTTGCGGAAACTGCTCTCCCATCCCTTCAAGCCTGAGGAGGCGATGGGACCCCAGAGTCACCCACTGGTCTGTTTTCCCAAATCCCGTCCATCCTTGAGTCCTTTCCAAAAGGTCCTGTTTGAGAGCCCCCTGCTTCCTGCCAGAGCCCTGACGGTGCGCAAAGCCCACAGCGTTAGACCTTCTCACTTCCTCCGCCCCTGCTCCGTGCCTGGCCTGGGGCCCGCCTCCCGGGGTCACCTGGTGTGTTGCAGGGCTGCGGCCATTCTGGTTGCCCCCCTCAAGGTTCAGGGCCTTAACGGCCGCCTGAATCTTCTGTGAATAATTCAGGAAGGCGCCTCTCCTCAGCAGGGTGCCGGCGTGCCTGCTCTGCCACTTTTTGATGGCTCTGAAGTGGCGGAGAGCGTTTTGGGGATCTGCTCTGGCGAGAACTTCGTGGAGATGCTTCGATTTCATTATCACCTGAACAAATGAAATAGGCCCACGACAAAGCATCAGGGCGTGACCCAGGGGCTGTCACACAGCCTCCCGGGACCACGACGGCCAGCGCGCAGCCCTCATGCTGCCTCTCGGGGGCCCAGCACCCGCCGCTTGTCTGGGCCCTTGCCTTTCTGCAAAGCAGACTTGGAGCTGGTGGTTTGGGGGAAAGACCAGCCCACTCAGAGGCCCTCCAGGAACAAGGGGAGCTCCTGGGGAGAAAGTGAAGAAAAAGTGAAGGGTGATGGGCCACAGCTATGGGACGTGTAGCCAGGGTGGGAGCTTGGCCCTGCCTTCAGCCAGCTGGTGACCTTGGACAGGGCGTGTCGGCTTCAGCCTGCCTGGAGATGGCTACTCAGCACGGCATGAAAGCCACGAGCTTGTAGGTTCAGGTGCCAGCTATGCCACTCACTAGCAGCTCACACTTGGACGGGCAGGGTGCCCCCCACCTCCAGGGCTGCCATGAGGACGGAAGGGTTTGTCTGCAGGGGCTGTGGTCTAGGGCAGGCACCCGCCAAACGCCCCCCGACAGCAGCGGCTGTTCTGGAGGTGCCGACGTCCTCCTCCACCTCACCAGGCTCTAACAGCGAGCCCAAGGCCACCGAGGGCTACAGGAAGGTGCTGCTGGGTGCTTTCTAGATTCTCCCACTCGCCTTTTCAATGGGCACTGTCTAGGCCGTGAAGCTCAGGGGGTGGCAGCCCGCCGTGTGGCCCCGGTCCCTCTGCAGTCACAGGCCCTGGCACGCTACCTCATAGTTGCTGGCGAGGAAGGGGAACTGCTTGGGCTGCAGGAACTGTGTCTTAGGGATGTCCAGGCCGTCCTCCCCATACAGGAACTGCACCACGCTGCCGTCGCTATCACGCACCGTCAGGTCGTACTGGACCACCAGCCCCTCCAGGTGCTTGATGATGCACCTAGAAGATCACCAGCTCAGAGCCTGCCAGCTCTCAGGGCGGCCTCTTGGTGAGGGCTGAGGGTCCCTGTGAGACAGGCTGGCCGCAGTGCCTGGGCACCGAGCAACAGCATCTCCCTGCCAGGGGTTGCGTTTCGCGGTGGCTTTCCCGGGAGGCCGGGCTGTGACTGTGCGGCTTGCTGCAGTCTCCAGCCCAGCTCTAGGGACGCTGCCCACCCGGCTCTTCCCCTCTCCTGCAAGGTGGCGTTCTGCAGGGACCAGGGGCCTCTGCCCACAGCTGAGACCCAAGCAGGGGGCCTGCCTCCCCACCCAGTGATTCCCAGCCTCAGTCAGTGCCGAGTCTGTCAAGGATGCCAAGGGCATTTAGGAGCCACACACTGACATGCCGCCCTAACCCAGGGGCCTCTTCCCTCAGGCCCCCGCCACACCCCCACTTTGCTGCCCACATCCACGCCCCTCTTCCCTGCAAGACCTGAGCGCCAAGGGCATGCTCGGTACCAGCCACCACTGTCCTGGCGCCCTCAAGCCTTCACCTCCAGGCCGTTTGCCTGGAGGGTCCTCAGCTGCCGCTCATGCACACCCACCTCCTCCCCCTGCCCTCTGCGGGGTCTCACTGGGTGCCCAGCCCGAAAGGCCCGGCTTCCTGCAGTCCTGCATGCAGCTCTGCCCCATGCTGGCTCTCGCCCCCAGACCTGCTGGGGGAGGGACCCTGCCAGCTTCCGGCGCCCCTAGCCCCAGCACCCTCCTCCTCCCCGCGCTGCATCTCCACTCCAGAGTCCCCCACCCCCAGCCATCACTTTGATGATTTGTTTCCTAGTTTTTCCTATTCTTGGTATTCTAGGGTAACTGAAGGGGCATAGAGGTGACCTGTAACCCCTAACCCAGAAGGGGACTGGCCGGTGAGCTGCGGCCCTGGGAGGGGGCCCTCCCGACTGCACTTGGTCCTTCTCTGCCCCACCCCCGCCCTGTGGGCTACAGCCTTGGGGGTCGACAGGGAGGGAAGTAGAAGAGAGATGTGCTGTAACAGACAGGCCTTCTGAGGGGAAGAGGGTGTCTACCACCCTGCTCTGTAGTTCCCGGGGCTTGCAGAGGAAACGACCTGACCCTAGGCCTGAGCATCACTGTCTCCTCCACTTCTACTGTGCTGGGCCTCTGGGCTCAGGAGAACCACTACTGAAAAGAGCCTCAAAGCAGACATCCCATGAAGCACCTCCAAGGGTGGGAGGTGGAGCCCAGGGGTCTGTGACCTCTATTCTAGGGGACTCTGGGCTAAGGCCTTGTTCTGTTTTAAGCTTCATTCCCTCTACCTGCCAAAGGAGGCCACTTATTGTAGCTACTTGTTTCCTTTCCTTCCGGAGGAGAGAGAAAACAAATAGGCCTGAGCTGGGGAGGCCACTGGGACATCGGGGGACAGTGATACCAGCTGTAGGCTTATGAGCAGAACCGGGGCCTCCCATCAGCCGGAACCCTCCCTGCACTATCCCAACCACCTGAACTCTCACCCCTGCCCAGGGCTCCTTCTCCCGCATCCAGAGCCCCCCACAGGAGACAGCATGCTCTTGGAACCCTCCAGCCTCATGCCCTCCCTTTTAAAAGGGGAAGAATGCTTGCCACTTTCCAGGTCTCACGCTGCCCACGCAAAACCTTTTAAAAGTTTTTTCCCACCCAAGGAAACATGAAAGATAAGCGAGGGGAACAGCCTGGTGGCAGAGCAGGTGCTTTTTACCTCTGGAGATAGCCGGAGCGGCTGGTTTTCACAGCAGTGTCGACCAGGCCTTCTCGTCCTGCCATGCAGTGAAAGAAGAACTCCTGTGGGAGAAGCAGGAGGGCAGGTCCCAAAGGTAGCAAGGAGGAGGGTGCTTCCTGAAGCGCGGCTCAGGTGCTAACACCTCCACTTCCTGACAGGACGGGGCTGTCCCCTCCCCTGGCTGCGACAGCGCCAAGAGCCCTGGGGCCTTCTGCCTTCCCTATGGTTATGTTTGTCTTAGCGTGCCCAAGAGTGAGGGGTGAGCAGATGCGAAGTCACAGCTGCCACCTTAGGGAGCATCCATGTATTCCATACTCCTAGCCACCCCATTTTCCAGTGGTAGCTCGGCCTGCACATCTGCATTCTGCTTGCAACAGTGCAAACAAGGTCCATTTACCATCGCCATCAGCAAACACACATACACATGCACCTGATATGAAACTAAAACTTCTCAAGACTGTCCTTTCCCTTATGTGGAATAAACTCTGATGCTTTCTTTATTACTCTCTTCTGTTTCGTTGCATAAAGAAATGCCAGGCATGTCTGCCGCAATGATTTTGTGACCCACTAATGGGTACCAGACGTGGTTTCAAGGAGCCTGGTCTACGTCGACCTGCCACCACCTCCTGCCACTGGAGAGCCGAGGGGGAGCAATGGAGAAGCCTACGAGGGGGGTGATGGAGGAGCCCAAGGGGGTTGTGATGGAGGAGCCCATGGGGGGCATGACAAAGGAGCCCATGGGGTGGGGAGCACACAATGGAGGAGCCCACAGGGGTTGTGATGGAGGAGCCCATGGGTCAGTGTGTGGCCTTGAAGCAAATGGTCCCGTTCACACTATAGAGTTTGTGAGCTTTCTGACCACAGATGTCCTTGCAGAGACACACTGGATCAAGGCACAAAAGGTGCTGATGTTTAAAAGCTGGGAATGGCCTTAATCCTCTTTGCACTTATCAGCAAAGCCCTACTATATGTCAGGCTCTGCATGCAGCCCGGGAGGTACAACGGTGAACACGGCATGATCATGCCCTCATTGGCCCTGGTGTCTGGGGTAAGGAGCAAATGGCTTGGTATTTATCACTCTGAGGTAACCTCCCCTTCCAAAAGGAAAACCTGAAACACGTACAGGAGGCTTGATGCCGGTGAGGAATCTGCCAGTGACAAAGCCGCCGGCCCTTGGGGTGAGTTCGTACGGCTCGAAGCAGGGCAGGGACTTGCCAGACGCCATCAGTGGGGGCCTCCGGCCTTCTAACTCGATCTGGCCCAGCAGGCACGAGATCTGGGGGGGTGGGGGGTGGGGTGGGGGAAAGAACCCAGAAGTGGTTAAGACCCACGTGTGTGTGGACACTGTTATGTCCTAGTGTGAGATGGAGAACCAGCACTGCCTGATAAATTGCATGGAACCAAATTCTTGAAGGCCGACCCAGCTATTTAAACCTACCAGTAGTTATTTACTTGAGCTTGCTTGTCAAGTAAATAACTACACCTTCCTTTTGTGGATTCACTTGGATTCTCACACTTGGGTTCAAGTGAAAATGGGTGACGTTTATAAGAGAAGCCAGGTCTTGGGATCACAGCATGATATACCTAGGAAGGAACTGAGGGTTCAGAGGGGGAAACTGAGGCCCATGGGTCTCACTGCAGTCAGGAGGGGCTCCCTGAGGGCTGTCAGCCTTTTATTAGCCCACTGCTACTGCCCTGCACTCACCCAACTATGTGCTGGTCCTTAACATGCTTCTCAAGGCACCAAGATAAAAATAAAATACCGGTAGAGCATTATGCTAATCTGAGGTAACAATGGGCCTCCAATTAAAGAAATTAAAGAAACTCCCAGAGCAAAGCTTATAATGTAATATTAAGTGAAAAAAAGCAGATGATGTGATGTTGTAAAATCTTAGCTAAGATCATACAAACTCTACATATGTTATGATACAGTATGTAAATCCCTTCTATATCTATATCTGTCCATAACATTGAAATGTTAACAAGGATTAGCTCCTTTAGACTTACATATGTTTTGGTATTTTTCAGTACCTTTAATGTCTTATGCAGAACACGGATCTTTAAGATCAGACGCCAACAAATTTGAAAACTGCCTCCCAGGAGCCCTTGCCCCTCTGGCAAGCCGCCTTGGCTCCTACCTGCATTGTGTTCACAGTTGAGCCTTTGGCTCCAGACTGCACCATCATCTGCAAGTTGTTCTCTGGGAACTGTCTGTGCAGGCCAAAAGGCATGCATGCCTGTGGATTAAATAACACATCAGTCAGCGACTTCCCAGATTCAGAAGGCAAATCTGTTATGTAGAAGCAACAAACCCAGAATATTTATCCACAGAGAAGCTCCAAATCTCATCCAAAGTAAGGGAAAGTCTCATTCTGGACCAACCCTTTCACTGGAACCACTAGAGAGAAAAACAGAGGCCCCCACATTCCATGTTCTCTCTTGACGGTCTCTGCCAGGAAACCTGAGGTTCTATTCAGTGGCCAAATGGTAGCAAAAAGGGAGATGGAAAAGGAAAAGCAAGGGGGGGCAGCATATTCAGTTTGTGATTCTAAAAAAGAATTGGTTAAAAATAAAATTTAAGGGAGTAGCTGTGGCTTACTGGTTGAGTGTCTGCTTCCCATGTACAGGCCCTGGGTTTGATCCTTGGTACCTCCTATAAGATATTTTCTTTTAAATAAATAAATAAAATTTAAGGTGATGCCCTAGCAAATGTGCCCAGCTGAGTGGGGCCTTGGCCACCCACCTGCACTGTCATTACCCGAGGGATGTCGTGTTTACGTTTACCCACAAGCCACCTGAGCCCAATGGGAAGCTTTGCCTTGGGGGTGGGGTGGGCCTGAGCAGCAGCCCTAAGTCTATATACGCCTCTGCCTGGGGTCACAGGGTCCAGCCCAACACAGAGGGGAGACAGAGCTGGGGCTGGAAGAGGTGGCAGGCAGGAGAGCTGGAGGCATGAGGAGCATTCGAGACTCCTGAAAACTCCTCGCCCTGTAGCATCTTTAGGCAGAGTTGCGCCTCCTGGCTCTGTGGAGGTGTTCGGAAGGCTCTCAAGGGTGAACCTGCACCCACGAGTCTTCTTGGCAGCCTAAGAGAGGCCAAAAGCCAGGCAAGAGGACGCCACGGACAAACTGACCTTTGCTGAACTGGCCCTGCCTCCTCCCCTCCTAAGGCTGGCCTTGAGGCCCAGGATGCAGGGCGAGGCCCAGGCCATGGTCTCAGCTCATTCAAGCATCTCCCTCTGCCCCCTCAACTGCCGCAGGAGCTGGCTGGTGGGAGCGCTGAGGGGCCTGGAGGACTCCTCCAGCACTTGCTCCATGCCAACTGCATTACGCATGCTAGCTCCTTAATCCTCTCAGCAGCCCTATCAGGTGAATTCATAGGTGAGGAAACCGAGACACAGAGCCCCGAGCCTCTTGCCTGAGGTCACACAGCAAGTGCAAGGAGAGCCTGGCTCTGAAGCCTGGCAGGCTCATCTTCGCCCCAAGGCACCACTGTTAAAAGCGGAGCTGGAGGCTTTGGTCTTTCATCCTGCTGGGTCCCAATGGAAAGACTTCAGCCCCTTTTAATGCAGTTACCCCAAAGTAGAAGGAAAACAGCCAGAGCATTCCCTCTCAGCATTGAACAAAGGCCTTACAAGACCCTAACTTAGTGGGAAAGCGAAGCCCTTGGCCTTTTCTCTCAAAAGAGTGAATTCCACTGTCCATCTAGCCTGTCAGCTGTTAAATGGTCAAATGGTTCCCGAGGCTCCCCAGTGAGAACCAAATGCAATTTTTTTAAAAGCCAGCATTCAAAATGGTGGTAATGAGCGCATGCACTGCTGGGATAACCTTGTTAATCTCGTTGCTGTAATGGTTCACTTCCTCCTTGAACTTGAGATCGATCATGTTAAAATCCCTCTGGTCTTTGCCCAGATGCGCATCCTGCCATTTGCCTTGGACTTCATCAGGTGGCGCTGCATTGGCCAGGTTCAGGGCAGCCCTGACAGCCTGAGGAGAGGGAAGGAGAAGGGACATGCTGGAGGCCGCACCCTGGCGAGGAGAGGTGTGTTTGGTCTGCTCCCCAGCAGGCTCTGGCCCCACAGTCCAGTGAGGAGGGGTGGGTTTCATGCACTCTCCTGCGGGCTCCAGGCCCCCCAGCCCTCCTTACCGGGGGCCCACAGTGGGTGGACTCTTCAATGACCCTTTGTCTCTTGGCATCCGCCTTGGGCTTCACCAGAATGTCTTCCACATCTATGAAGTGAAATAGACAGGTCAGGTGGGGCTGGGCCTCGTTTCTCACCTCGGTGCCAACTCGGTGGGGCCTCCGCATGCCGAGGATGCACCTGAATGGCAGCGGAGCAACAACATTAGGAGCAGACTGCCGATTAGCCTCATCTCTCAAAAGACAAGAATAAGGCTTGGAACTGAGCTGCTTGCCCGAGGTCGTGGAGATATAAAGTAAACCCAGATCTGAGCTCAAACCTGTGCTCTTGCCTGGCAGCTGGACTGTCTCCATCCCAGAGGTAAGAGGTTTTGATGAAAAGCTGTTATTTTTTAGAGAGAGACAGGGGCAGGAGGGCACAGGCCAGTGTTGGTTCCCAGGAGCCACAGTCACACCCTCCAGCGTTGTGACAGCGCCACCCCGCAGGTTCCCCGGCACGGCCCCGCAGGAGAAGAGCCTGGTCACTGGCTCCAAAGGGTCAAGAAATCCCTCCACCTGAGCAGTAAGTCTTCCCACTTCAACTTTTAATCAACCATTTTTTGCCTGTACCTCAGTGCTACTGGACTCAAGAGCCTCTCAGACAAGGTCTGAGTGGAGAGAAAAACAATGGCCTCACTGTTCAAAAGCTGGGGTGAAAATACTTGAAATTCTCCTGTCAATGCCCTGGAAGCTTGAAGGCTTCTGAAGAGCAGAGGAGAAGGGAAAAAACTATCCCATGGAGGTGGGTCCTTCAATGGAGATGGCCCCAGGCCCCTGGGCCGTGCTTTCTGGAGTAAAGGGGACACCTGCAGTCCGCCTTCCTGCACAGCCCTGCTCCTGGCATGGCCTTGCTCCCATGCCAGTACCTGGCCCCCCCCACCGGCTACTGGACATCCTGTGCTCAGGTGGCTGGCATCTCTGACGCAAGCAGGGCTTCCTTCCTGAGTCAGACCCCATGAGGGTAGGGGCGGCCTCTTCTGCTCCCCATGAGCAAAGCTCTCTGAACTCCACCTAGCTGGCAGAATGCTTGTGCTTATTCTTGACCACCTTGTGGAGCTGATTTAGACTTTGAGGCGGCATGCTCTCAGTCGTGACACACCTCTTTCTTTCTCTGAGAGACTCTGGACACAGAGGCCTCCATCTGCAGAAAGTGAGTTTCAGCCCCAAGAGACTAGTAATTTGTAATCACATCCTGGTAAAATAATTGGACAGGCATGCTGGCGGGAACTCAACTATGTACCCCAGGGAAAATACCTAATCCACTGCTGTGAGCGAAGCCATGGTACAAAGGACCTTTTGAAGATCTACTTTAGTTAGGTGTGGCCCAAACAAATGGAAGCGGGCCTTAATCCTATTTCCAGAGGGCTTATGAAGGAAGAGAAAGCCATGTGGAGGGGCAAGAAGCCAATGGAACCCAGAAGAGAAGAGAGAGGGCAGCACCATGTGACAGAAAGCCAAGGACCCAGGGATTGGGAGAAAGCTTCGCCTTGCTGATGCCGCGATTTTGGACCGCTGTTGTTAAGTCAACCACTGTGTGGTATTTGTCATAGCAGCTGGGAAACTAAGACACATGCCAAGACAGGTGCTCAAGGGTACTCACCCAGCACTAACGGTAGAAGCCTGGAAACAGTCTCAACACTTAAAAGAACTGGCTAAGTAAACTGTGGTCGACAACACAACTGGAGTATTCTGTAGCCACCAGACATAAAGATGTAGGCTGAAAAAGACACTTACCAATATATCTGGAATTGGGGAATGAGAGCGTATGACAGGACAGTAAGTAGCATAAGACCACATTTTTCAAGTGTTATCGACTGGCACTGGAAAATCCAGAAAGATGCACACTGGGTTGGCACTAGTGGTTGCCTCTGGCAGTTGGATGCTGGGCAATTTAAAATTTTTTTCATATCTGGATTTATTTCAGCTTTTCTACACTTCACATATATTACTTATACAATTGAAAAATAGACTAGAATGTGTAACACAGGCACCTCTGAAGGCCAATGAATGGGCTCTGCCTGTGCAGGCCCACAGCCCCTTGTCGAGTTCCCAGGGACTGCTTGTGAGCAAGTTCCATGCAGCACACAGGATCTTAGTCCCAATATAATAGGATCACCTAATGGACAATTCCTGTGCACACTGGGACATGTGTTCAACACACGGCCTCCATCCCCAGGGGATGCCTGCAAAAGACATGCTCGCTCTCCCGAGCACACACCGAAACCCGCTGTGTCCTGACTGAGCTCAGCCGGAGCCCGGCTCTGGGCTGATCTTCTGCTGTCAAGCCCGCCCAGGACCCAGGAAGCAACAAGCCTGTTTTCTAGAGCAGCACTCTGACTGAGGCCCACCTGACCCAGCGTGTGCAAAAGCACAGAAATCTCTGTTGCTGTGGGAAGGTACAGGCAGCTCTCACAAGCGGGGGGGCACCCTTTAGGACGGGGGCAGGCCCAGGGAATTCTGGAAGGGCACCGGCAGGAGAGTATGAGCAATTGGTCTCAGGGACCAAAAACAGTAGGGGGTAGGGTCGAGAGAGGGACAGAATGGAAATGGGGATGGAGGGGGTGCTGCTGCACTGTCAAGGGTGAGGAAATACTGCTGTGGGCAGAAGGGAGCGGAGCAGCGAGAGGGAGGGAGGCAGTGGAATGGAGCTGGTGGCCAAGTGAGCATGACCTTGGCAGGAGCCCGGCTATCATCCTGAGGCAGCGAGCAGAGCCTGGAGACAGGCTGGCTGGCATCTGCACCGGGCAGAGGTGGGGGCAGGCAGCTGCCGCAGGGAGCTCCAGGGCTGCGGCTGGGCACTCACCCAGGGTGAAGCCTCGGTAGAGCTGCAGGTAGGCGGTGAAGAGGCGGGCCAGGCAGGTGAGGATCTGGCCGCTGGTCCCACCACCGTAGATCTCGTAGCAGCAGTGCACGAGGCTGTAGGTGGAGCTCCCGTAGTGTGCCTTGTCTAGCACGCCGCAGAGCAGCTCTCCTTGCCTGATGACTACCTGTGAGGGAACGGTCACCGGCTGCAGGGGATGCTCTTGCTGAGGCCCCTGCCCCCTCCACCCATCTCATGAACCTCCATTGAACCTGCCTCGGATCTTTGATGGAAGGATGAGGCTGTGAATGAAACCACTATATGTATATATATATTTTTTAAATAAAGGAGGTAAGAGCACACAGAACTATGGCTTTTAAGTTTTTTTTTTCTTCAGGGACCACCCTCTCCACTGCCGCCTCTTTGGAGGGCTCCTCTGTCCCCCCTTTTCTCATCAGACTCCAGGTTCCAGTGTCCTTGACAAATGCCTTGTGATTGGCAACGAGAGCATCTAGAGTTCCTAACTGTGCCCTTGGCCAAAGTACGCCCCGGACTGTGAGAGTAAAAACAACATAAATGGGGAGCGGCTGTAGCTCAGTTGGCTGAGCACCTGCTTTCATGTACGAGGTCCCTTCTAAACAAACAAAAAACCTTCCTAGAACCTTCAGCGGCCTGAACTGATACTTCCACAAAGTCGGGCTAAAGCATTAGAAGCTAATTAAAAGGAAAGTGTTTCTGTCTTTCCTAAACTTAGGACACCTTACGCATAGGGTCTCTACAGGGAAAGAAGCTTCAGGCCGTATTGGACTGTCCAGGAAGAGCCCGTTACAAAGTAGGCTGTGAGCTCAGGACCCAGGGACCTGTGGATTGAACGCAGCTGTCCACTGAGAACGCGGAGGCCTTGGAATGCTCTCGCTGAACGCCCCAGGCCTGCCTGTCTGAGCCCTGGTCCCTGAGGTGTGGAGGTGTGGAGCTCACGGCCATGGGATTATCTCAATGCACTCAGAGGTCGTTACAGAATCAAATCCAGAGGCCTTTAGTCAGAGAAATCTTCTCAAACAAGTTGAGATTTTTATACCAAGGGTCAGTGCTTGAGATCAACCCTGACCCTTTCCAAAACCAAAGGCCAGCATCACCAAGCACAGCTCTTTCTCTTCTGAGGCTTGTAAACCCATTTCTTTAAAGCTGGCACTGGGAACCTCCCACCCCGTAAACCCAGCTGCCACACCTGGGACTCGCACATGGAGTCGGGGCTGAAGCCTGGAACGGGCCGGGGAGATCCCTTCACCCAAGCCTTCCCGCTGATTTTTGCTTTTCCTGACAAGTTCAGTGGGATGTGGTATTCTGGGATTATGTTCACCAGCAGCGTAGACACAACCTAAAAGAGAGATGGGGCAAAGCTGAGGGCAGGAAGAAACGCCAAGAGGGTCCCCTCTCTGACCTCCTGCAAAGGCAGACAAGTCCATTTCTGATGACCTGAGGCCAAGCAAGAAAAGGGGACAGTCCAGAGCTGTAGAACAAGCCGACCTCAGGACTCAGGAGGGCGCTCAGGAACAGAAACAAAAATAAACAGCAAGGACTGCGCCAGGATTTTTATTCCTCAAGAACGTTCTCGGCCACTTCCTGTTTCTCGTGAGTGCTGTGTGTTTGCGTCCAGCATGAGGAAGGCATCGCTGTTCTCAGGGGTTCTCTTCCTCCTCGTTCCTTTGTTGGTTTGGAAATCTGGATCTGGGTTTCAACCTGTGACTTCAGTGTGTACTGAGGATTGGCTGGTAGCCAGAATGAAAAGAAAGTCATTTGCTAATGACACAGAAGTTAGAATTGGTGATATATATCTGGGAAATAACTGTTCTGCAACAAGGGTGCTGCTGTTTAACTACGAGTTTTCTTATCCTGTCACTAATTGTCGTATCAAGAAAATTGTATTTCCAGAGAATATGATCATATCATCTGAGATCAATTATAGACCAACGTTGGACACCACCTATGAATTTGAGGTGCTGTGCCTTATTAAGAGGCTTATATTACCACCTATGGTGCCTTTTGGAATGAGTGGGTATGATGCCAGTACTTTGAGTGGCAGCTGTCCAAACAGAGCAGAAGGGCAACAATCATCAGCTGATCACCAAATAAAATATGAACAACATTCCAGTAATTACTGCATCAACAATGCCTGCTTCATTACTTCCTCTCTACCCTTAGACGAGAGAGCAGATGGTACACACTGGTCTGGGAACCAGTTTCAGTAATGGTGTTACTGTGTCTGTCCAAAGATGGGACACAATATCTCTTATGTTATCTTCTAGACGTTTGGTAACATATCTTTTTTTTTTTTTTTTGGATGCGCATTCAGTTTTACTGGGGTGGGGAGCCGGCCCTCAGGGGTTAGCCTCCATGGTTTCGTAGATCCACTCCAGGTGCGGGGTCAGCTTGGTGCAGACGGCCGGCTTTTGGGGGCTGCCGCAGGGGACGTGGCCCCATGATGTGATGCCTTGAAGCATGCCATCGCACACCAGTGGGCCCCCTGAGTCACCCACGCAGGTGTCCTTGCCGCCATCCAGGTGGCCCACACACAGCATGAAATCCGTCACCTTCTGGTCGTGGACCCTGGCACACACGTCGTTGGGCAGGAGTTCCATGTCCACACAGTGCAGTTCATCTGGGTATGAGAACTGCTCCGGTGTGATGCTGCCCCAGCCCGAGGCCAGGCAGGAGCTTCCCAACTCGGGCTCCTGGGTGGGCAGGTCTATGACCTTCATGGTGTCGGTGATCATGGCCAGCTCCTCCAGGTGGAGCAGCATGAGGTCGTGGCTGTAGTCCTCCCCTGGGAGGCAGCTGTGGCTATTCAGGAGGCTCAAGTTGAAGAGCGGGTGAGGGAAGCTCTTGCTGACCAAGAAGAACTGGGCCGAGGTCTCGTCCTCAAACAGGTTGTGTCTGCCCAGCCAGACCTGGTAATTGCTGGGAGAGGGGAAAAGGGGAGAAAGAGGAGAGAGAAGGGCGGGGAGGTAGGGCAGAGGTGGAGGGGGGAGAGTCTCAAAAGAGAGACATAAAACATGGAGAGAGAGAGAGAGGGCAAGACATAGAGAGAAATGGAGACCATGAGTAAGAAAACAGGAAGGTGGAGGCAGGAAGAGAGTGAAAGTCAGAGAAAAGTGGAGTTGAAAAGAGACAGCATAAAAGAGAGGGAATGGGAAAGGCAAAGAGGGAGATGAGTGAGAGACAGAGGGAGCAAAGGGACAGCGGGAGAGAGAGAAAAGGTAGACAATGAGAAATAGACAAAGGGAAGAGGAGGGAGTGAAAACAGTGAAATGGACAAAATGGGAAGGACAGAGGAAGGAACAGAGAGCATGAGAGTGGAAGCCATGATGGAGAAGAGCGTAACATATCTTTTAAAAGAGGTAATTTTAAATGTAATTGCCATTCTGTCTAACGTATGTGAAGTCGGGTTCATAATAAAGTTTCTATATAAGTTTGCCTATTAAAAAAAAAAAAAAAAACGTTCTCAAGTGAAAACCTCCTGGACCTGCACTGAGTTCATGAACAGGCCAGAGGGGAGGGCCTGGGAGATGTCGGCTGGCATCAGCGTCTTTCCATGTGCATGACGTGGCTGCCTGCTCACACATGTGCACCCGGAGCGGGCTCCAACTTTTAAAGGAAGCAGACAGTGCTCCCTGTTGTCTCAGAAGACGGGCAAAAGGGAAAGCGGGGGGGGGGGGGGGCGGATGTGGCTCAAATGGTTGGGCGTCCATCTGCTGTGTGGAGGGAATTGGGTTCGATCCCCGGGACCTCCCAGTGGAATAAAATAGGTATATAGAAGGCGCATGGGCTGCCGGGCTGTGTGTGCCGGTGAGCTGCCAGGCTCTCCAGGAGCCATGCAGCGGGATGGTGACATAGCTGGGGGGGGGGAGCGCAGAGGGGGGTCAAGACGAGATGCTCCGAAAGCTCTGAAGGCCAGGAACTGAGGTGGCGCAGGTGGCAGAGCGCCTCTCTCCTACATCGGAGGTCTCCAGGATCGAATCCTGGTGAAGACTAGAGGAGGAGAATGAGAAGAGATGGCAGGAAATAGACACAGAGAGTTGCCCAGCGAATGGACACAGAACAGCAAATGGGGAAGGAGGGGTTTAAGATGGATGAAGTAAATAAATAAATCTTTAAAAAAAAAAAAAAAAAGGGAAGGCAGGAGTGGGGACGGGGTGGGGGTGGGGGTAGCCGAGAGCAAAGGCAGGAGGGTGTCACAGGTGCAGCAGGGACTGCCAGGCTGAGCACAGCAGGATGGGAAGTCTGTGAGGAAGTTAGGAGAGAAACACACACATCCGGCACCCGTGGCTAATGCCAGGCAGGAAGAGTGAAAAGGCTGGTGCCAGTTAGAAGATATCTGCAATGGAGATATTGGACAATGGACTCACACCAGAATATATATAAAAAAAAACAAAAATAAAACAAACACACAAACCTCTTACGTATCAACAAGAAAAATGACAAAAGACCTGACTAGGCACCTCATGAAGAATGCCATCCAAACGGTCAACAAGTGTATGGAAAGGTGCTCAACCTCACTTGTACTGAGAAAACGTGAATTAAAAATTAAAAGCATAGTAGGTGGTACCAATGTGAATGGCTGAGAGCAATCAACAGACGAAACCCCCACAACATCAAGCTCTGCTGAGGCTGAGAAGCACAATGAAATTGGTTCCATGTGGGTGGAATTGTATGTGGCTGCAGCCACTCTGGGAAGCTGTGCCACGCATGGCCTAGCAAGTCCATTCCGTGGCACGTGCACAATGGCCAGCAAAGGACACAAACAAGAACCCATGGAGCAGTCCTATTTGTAAATGAAGACAACCCAAATGTCCCTGAGTAAGAAACAGATGAATATATGGTGGTACAGCCAAACAATGCAATACTATATGGCAATGAAAATGGAAAAACTAGAGTTACACACAGCCACCTGGGTGACCACCCAAATGGTGAGAAGCCATATTTACTGAGGATCCCATTTCTTCAAGTTCAAGGAAAGACAAAACGCATTTAGTGTTAGAAATCAGGTTACCAGTTACTCTTGAGGAAGAGCAGAAACTTAACAGGGGTCTCCAGGGGAACTGGTGACCTCCTACTCCCTGACCCAGGCAGTTTACAAAAGTGTGTTCACTTTGTGGACTGTTGTCAAGCTGTACACGTGAGAGATGCAGGGACAGGAAAACCTGCATTCTTTACATGCTCTTTCAGACATCATGAAGGGAGAGAGGCCTCAGGCCCTTCAATAAAAAGAAAAACACCAAGAGGCTGTAGGAAAGGTCCTGGGGAAACTGCCTAAGGCTTCACTTTCTGGAGCAGCAGAAGAAAACTTCCCTAGTTCAGTTCCTTATCTCATGATTCTAAATGTGGCTTTTCTCTGTTGAACCACAGTAAGCCACTGCTCAAAGCATTACAAATCCTTGTCTAGTGCAGTCACTCTTTCCCTTTGCACCTATATGCAAAAAAAAAAAAAAAAAAAAAAAAAAAGGCCAATACCAACCTCTCAAGAAAGCACTGAAAAAAAATCTCAGCTACGACAGAAGTAGAACCTGGGCCTTTTCTCTAATTTTATTTAGTTACAAAGTAATAATCAAAGCCCAGAGATATTAAAAAATGAGAAAGAAATTATCCCTAACACCAACAAAATTATTCTACCATTTTGATCGCTCTTAGGCCAAACTTTTTCACATACTTTTTTTTTTAGGGTAGGCAAGGGAGTAAAGAGTTTATTAAGAAACAAGAAAACGAGAAAAATACTGCAAGGTGAGTTGCACCACATACTATTTTTAACATGGTTGCAACTGTGAATGAACTGTGCAGGCTATTTTTCTTGCAGTGTTCCGTCAGAAGCATTTTCCAGATTGCTCTATGGCCTTTTAAAAACCACTATTTTAAACAGTTACATAATTTGTTAGCAATAGATGTACCACAATTTATTCAGTCCCGTTGTTGGGTATCTGGGGTTTTTCTAATTTTTCACCACTATAAACCATGGTGGAACTGATGTTTCTTTTAAGTAGTTTCTACATTTCAATTATTTTCTTAGGCTACATTCTCAAGGGATCAAAGGGAATGAGCCATATTTACAGCTCTAGGTACATATGCTGTGTCCACTATTTGATTCTATTTTGAACACACTGCTTAAAGCTTAAGCAAAATACTAGTAAAATTCTAGACACTTATTTATAATTAACCCATTGACTCTAATATAACTCAAGACAGCTCAAAATGTGGAACAATTACAGCCAGTTCAGTGAGGAGTCTGCCAACTACAGCCTGCAGGCCAAGTGTGGCCGCCACCTGGTAGTATAAACTTCAGCTGGAACACTGCCACACTCACGCAGATTTACCTGTCATCCACGGATGCTTTCATGACACAATGGCAGAGTTAAGTAGTGGCAACAGAGAATGTACAGCTGGCAAAGCCTAAAATATTTGTTATCGGGTACTTGAAAAGCATGTCAATTCCTGAGTTCAATTCCCCACACTTAAGAGATTTAATATTTACCTGTAAAATCCCCGTCTCTGCAGTTAAATTAACTTCCCTTTCCAGCCAGGAAAGCACGGAGACCTGATTTACCTTTCCACCAGAAACAGCAACAAAAACAGACATGAATATGAATGCCAAACACCAATTTTCAAGACCCTGGACATCAGGCCTTGAAGGACAGTGGTCGGCAAGGACAGAGTCGGCTGGAACCACCACCTTGACCTAAGTGACATTTATAGGGCATTCTCCCCAAGAGCAGCATCTTTTCAAGGCACATAGAACACTTACCAAGACTGCCCATATTCGAGCCATAAAACAAATCTCAATACATTGAAAAGGATTCAAGTCACCCAAGGTACATTCATTGGCCACAATAGCATTAAATTGGAGATCAGTAACAAAGGTATCTGAGAAATCCCTAACTATTTCAGAAGTAATGCACTTCTAAATAACCCACAAGTCAAAAAAGAAATCAAAAGGGAAATGAGAAAGTATTTTGAAGTGAATGAAAATAGAATGCATCATAATTAGTGAGCTGCCACTACAGCGGAACTTAGGGAGGAAATTTATAAGACTATATTAAAAAAGAAAAATATCTTGAATCAATGACCTCAGCTTCAACCTTAAGTAACTAGGAAAAGAAGGGCACATTAAACCCAAAGTACACAGAAGAAAGGAAATGATAAAGATCAGAACAGAAATCAATGATGTGGAAAACAGAAAACCAAGAGAAAGTCAATGAAATCAAAAGTTGGTTCTTTGAGAGCAGTAAAACACTAAGTCACTAGGAAAATTAAGAAAAAAAAAAAAAAAAAAGACAAAAATTACTAATATCAGGAATGAGAGACATCACTACTGATTCTACAGATAGTAAGAGGATAAGAAGGAAATCTTATTGCCAACTTTATGCCTAGAAATTTGACAACTTAAGATGAAATGGACAAATTCCTTGAAAAACACAAACGACTAGCCCTCACTCAAGATAGATAATCTGAATAGCTCTGTAAGTAGTAAAGAAAGAGAAATTTTAGTTTAAAACCTTTCCACGAAGAAAACTCCAGGCCCAGATGGCTTCACCGGTGAATTCTAACATTCAAGAAATCCAAACATTCAAGAAAGAAATAATACCAACATTACACAAACTTGTACAGAAAACTGAAGAGGGAATCCTTCCAAAATGTATGAGGCCAGCTTTACCCTGATACCAAAACCAGGCAAAAACATTATAAGAATTGGGGAGTGGATGTAGCTCAGTGGTTGAGCGTCTGCTTCCCATGTACGAGGTCCTGGGTTCAATCCCCGATACCCCCTTGAAAAAAAAACATTTTAAGAAAAGAAAAACTACAGGCAGAGAATATCCCTCATGAACAGAGACGCAAATAAATCTAAACCAAATTTTAGGAAACTGAATTCAGTAGTATGTAAAAAGAATAAAACTTTATGCCGGAGCAAGGTTTATCCCAGGAACTGAAGATTGGTTTAATTATTGAAAATCAGCTCCTGATGTCCCCAGACATCAAGAACAGTGGAGCCGGAAGAGGTCTTCACGCTCTTTGGTCTAGAGCCCCTTTTCTGTGGATGAGGAACCGAGGCCTGTGGCGCCAAAAGCATGGAGCTGGTTAGTAGTGGGGCCAACAGCGGAAGCACACTTGATAGCCTCGTCGTGCACATGGTGTAGAATAGTTTTGTTATGCTGAGAGGAAGGGTGGCGTGATTACTTGGGAGCCAGAAAGTCCTGGGTTTGAATCTCAACTCTGCCTCCTCCAGCTTGGGACATGTCATTTCAATTCTCTAAGCCTCATCAGCTCAACGGAGGTAACGATGTTACCTGTCTCACGGGCTGGTTGTGAGGATTAATTAAAAGAACATATTGAAAGCTACTAAGCCAAGTGCTTGGCGCTTTCCAAAACACAGGACCACTGCGGCCGCTGCATTTGGGTCAGGAAGACAGACAATTCTGCAGCCCGCCTGCAGTGGGCATGCCCTCGAGACCTCCCAAACCCAGCAATCCTGAACCACAGGGAAGCCGAGCCCCTGCCTGATGAGCCGCTTCTCTGTCTCTGGCCTGGGCTCTCCTGGGGATGAAACCTTCCAGATGAGTCAGCTTGCTTCCTTTTTAAATATATGTGATTGTGCTCTGCCAATTACCTGCTTTCCTGTCCACAGTGGAAAGGGCTTCAGGATGGCAGGGGGGAAGGTCTTCACACGCCCCACTTTGTCCGTGAGTCCTCGGTACACCAGCTCCATGTACTGCTCCCGGGTGAAAAAGCAACCCCGGGTGGTCATGTGTGCCCCTGAGACCATGTGGTCTTGGATGAGTCCCGCCAAGGGCTGGCCATCCTGTAAACCAAGAGAATAGCAAAAAAAAAAGTATAAGTCAAAGTCCAGCTCCTCATCAGCTGCTCAGGCGCTGCCTTCTAGCAGCAGCCCTCTCTCGTCTTCCTGAACTGTCCTGCCTCCTGTCCTCATGATGCGCGGCTTGGGCTTCCCAAAGCACGTGACAGGGGCTTCACCACCAGCCTCCTCTTTGGCCATCTGCCCACCGGTCCTTTATCTCAAAACTGCTTCAGATTCATCCAGTTCCTTGAGCCTTCTCTGCTTAGTCCCATGTGGCTCTAGTTACTCCAGCATATGTTTGGCATTTAGGCATGAATTTGGTCTGGCTACGTTAAGATGTGCTCTTGTTTGTGTACTCTGGTTTTATGCTTTTGTATTTCTCACACATTTCTGGCCTGGTTCTCCTGAAAATCCCATCATCCATTCAAGGAGTATTTATTGAGAGCTACTGTATGTCCAGGCCCTGGGCTAGACCCTTACTCAGGCTACCCCATGGGACCACAAAGATGTGGTCCTGTATGATGGGGAAGAGCCAGAGATTGGATAAACACATCATCACAAAGCATCTTAAATGTCCTAGAGGAGGGAAGCAGATGTGGCTGAAGTGACTGGGCTCCCATCTACCATATAGGAGGTCCAGGTCTCCATACCTGGGGCCTCCTTGTAAAAGGCAAGCTGGCCTGTGCAGGAGAGCTGGCCCATGCAGAGTGCCAGCCTGCGTGGAGAGCTGGCGCAGCAAGATGATGCAACAAAAAGAGACATAGAAGAGAGACAATAGGAGACATGGCAGACCAGAGAGCTGAGGTGTAACAAGAGATTCAGTGCCTCTCTCCACTCCAGAAGGTCCCCAGATCAGTTCACGGTGCCGTCTAAAGAGAAGACAAGCAGACACAGAAGAACACACAGAGAGCAGACAGTGAGTGCAAAACGAGGGAATAAATCTTAAAAAAAAAAAAAAAAAAAAAATCCTGGAGAAAAATTGACAGGATGGGTAAAGCAGATTTGGGGGGGGAGGATGGTCGGGAGTGGTCTCTGTGGGAAGGCTTGCTACAGCTGAGTGGTGGCATGGAATTGGCCAGGGCAGGGAGGTGGGAGTTTCAGATACAGGCCTTGAAAGGGCCTTGGTATAACGGCTGCTGGAAGGAAGAATGTCCATCATTAGTGCTGTGTCATGGTGGAGCCCATGGTTCACAGTGGGCCCTGAAAAGAGGCTGTTCTCTACCAGATCCCAAAACAAGGGCCTTCCTAAAAGCCCCAGATGTGGCAGGCACCTTCATTTCATTTGCACGGCCTTTCTGGACCCCAGTCTCTTGAAGCTTATCTGTCAGGTCTGTGTTCATGGCAACGAGAGGCGCTGAAGTAAACACAGCCAATGCTCACAGACGTTCCTTTAAAAAGTCGTTTTTTGCAAACTGAAAATGTTTACAGAAACTTGAGAAAAAGCTGCGCCTTAGACCTAGAGGTTGTTATCGTGGGGTTATTTGTGAAATTCTAGCCAGTATGATGGCCATGTGCAGTGATGAAGGCCAAAGGAACTCCCAAACACAGCCAAGGAGGCAGCACCAGAACCTCAGCCACACAAGCCAATTCAAAGGCTAAAAAGGAGGCTTGGTAAGCAGTCCACTAACCACATGGGTGGCGAGGGGCTCTAGGTAAGTGCAACGCTGACTGTTTAGACAGTGGAGCAGGTGCCGTGGAGGCAAGGCGAGAGCAGACGGAGCCACTGACAGCCCTTTTTAGGACGGCTTTGCGTGGCTCACATAAACACAAGGCAGACGCTGCATCTTATTCCAAAGACAGGGTCTTATTTTGCTAGGGGAAAAATCAAACCATTATTCCACATTGGACTCATCCCAGAGTCTTTGGAGCAGAAGCAGAGTTTTCCTTTAGTTTTCTTCCTTTAAAGAATATAATTGTAAGTTATATGATGTAGTCCACGCCTTCTCCTCTCTCTGTCCAGATTTTTCTGTGATTAGAAAATTACCTTAATGGCTAAACTGCTTTCAATGCAATAACCATGATTCTAGGGAGGAATGCCAATTAAAGCAATCACTAAGAATCTATGTGTAATCCTGAATTTCCTAAATCCTGCTTAGGACCAGAAAGGGCTGACTCTGCACCAAAACCCAGAAAATAGTCAGCTATCCCATTCCGCTTAATATCACAGCAAAATGACATTACAAATCAATGCCCTTAAGTCAGGGTGTTTAGAGAATGGGGTACTGTGACTTTTAGCTGATTAAATAGAAAAAAATTTTAATCCACAAAGAAACACATAAATGAAAAATATAAAAAAAGAAAGAACTCGGGTTCCAGTCGCCTAATGTTTTAACTAAGAAAACGTGGGAGTGTAGGTTTAGTGCAGGAGTGTTTGTAAATAAAATTAACCTTTTTAAAAAGAAGGAAAGAACACACTCATCCTCTGCTCTTGTCCTCTTAGGACTGTGAGTCCTAACAAATCTGTGATTATCAGCTTGTCGCCCCGTGGCAGGCCCGGTGAGCCTCTTTCTTCCCTCCTTCCTCCTGTGAGATAACCCACACCCTTGCCAGCCTGTGAGGAGGTGCACATGGCTCTACAGGCCAGGCTGCACATGAAGCTTCCTACGCTACCTCATTCAAGATCACGTAGGTGGGGAGTGGATGTGGCTCAAGCGATTGGGCTCCCATCTACCATATAGGAGGACCAGGGTTCGATTCCTGGGGCCTCATGGTGAAAGGCAAGCTGGCCCACGTGGCAAGCTGGCCCGTGTGGAGAGCTGGTGCAGCAAGATGACGGAACAAAAAGAGACACAGAAGAGAGACAGCAAATCAGGGAGCTGAGGTAGCACAAGAGATTCAGTGCCTCTCTCTACTCCAGAAGGTCCTAGGATCACTTCCCAGCGCTGCCTAAAGTGAAGACAAACAGACACAGAACACACAGAGAGCAGACAGCGAGCGCAGAACAACGAGGGGGGTAGGGGTGAAATAAATAAATCTTAAAATAAAAAAAGATTAAGTAGGGGAGTAGATTTAGCTCTGTGGTTGAGCGCCTGCTTCCCATGTCCAAGATCCTGGGTTCAATCCCCAGTAGCTCCTAAAAAAAAATAATATATAAAATAAAATAAAATAATAAAATAAAATAAAATAATTTTTAAAAAAAGATCAAGTACAGGGAAGCAGATGTAGCTCAGCGGTTGAGCATCTACTTCCCACGTATGAGGTCCTGGGTTCAATCCTTGGTACCTCCTAAAAAAAAGAAAAAAATGAAGTATAGATCATTTCATCTCATTGATCTGAGAACTTTGGGGTGCCCCCACCTCCCATGCCGCTAATGCTCAGAGGTCACTTTGCCAGCCGAAAACTAACCATCAGCTGCCCCCTGGCAAATTGTGACCCTCTGCCTCTGAAGGGCCAGAGGCGGCTGTGTCGTGGGAGCCCCTCCTGCCACGTGCCCCAAGCCCCAGCCTGCTGGGCAGGACCAACACCCCACGTGGCTGAACACACAGGAAGGCATACGGGTGGGGTCGAGTCCTGCCTCAGCCCTGGCTGGCAGGCTGCTCGGTACTCCCTCCTCTGAAAACGGAGAGCCGCATCTCCTCCTAAGCAATGCTTGCAAACTGCTCAAGGCAGTGCCTGATGGACAGACTGCTCGATAAACGGGTTTTGTTATCATCATGACTACTGTTAGCTAGTATTTACATGAAAAGACAAGTCAATTTTCAAATCAGCAGTTCTTTCTTCCCATTTCTGCATGAGCCAAGAGTGGGTTCTCTACCCCTCTTTCCTGCTACCGTCTTCCTTTTTAGTCCCTTTGCTAATCAACAGCCCCACGAAAGTGGGCAGAGAAGGGAAAGCTCAGCCAATGGTGCCACATGAAGCCACGGTGGAGGTCTGGTGGGAGGAGGCTGGGATGTGGGACGCCAGGCCTCCAGCCACCTGCCTGGCACCCTGGGGTGGCAGAAGCCTGATGGGGAAGAGAAGCTCCAGGGATGAGAGAGTGCTCATCCATGCTGGCCTCTCTTACAGCTCTCTGGTGCTTCCCTGGGCAGAGAGGCCTGTCTCGGCTGGAGAACGTCGGGGAGGCCCGCACAGGTAGAGAAGCGCCTCTGCCTCCTGCGTCTCGGGAGAGTCATGTCACTTCTCCGTGTGTAAAATGTGGACTAAAATGTGGACGTGAAGAGCATTCACCTCCCAGGGTTGTAGGGAGAGGGAAAGGAGAAGTCTCCGAGGTGCAGGGCTGGTACCATAAGTGTATGGTGAACGGTGGCTGTGATTTTGTTACCACTGTCCCTGTTCTTTCACAATCCACCACAGCCCAGATGGATGAGGCACAACTGTGAACCGCTGTGATGCAAATGGCTGCTGCTTCACAGCGCCTCGGACTGTTTCAGGTGGTGAAGGGGTAAATGGATAGGCCTCTCCCTCCCGTCTGCACACGCTGACCAGGGAATACCCACTTAATGGGAATGGCCAGGCAAGGTAGGAAGAAGCTCCATGTTTCCGATGTGCTCCTCCTAAAAGCCGATGCCACGTGGGTATGCCTTTTAAGCCAGACCTCAGAGAAGGAAGGAGGGATTCAAAGAGGACATGCCTTTGTGAGCTGGGAGGCCAACCTCATCTGGGCCCTTGTGGTTATGTCGCCCCTTAAAACTCAGGCCTGTCAGACCTGACAGTCACCCATGGACCATAGGACTCACTGAGCTGCTAATGCTCGCTAGAGCTAACGAGCCATAGAAGCTAAGCAAACGGGAACACAAGACCTAATGTGCAGCTACCGAACTTGGCTTTCCGGGTTTCAGAGGCGGCAAGACAGTAAATGACCTTTCCCTGTCCCCATGTGAGTAAGAGCTGGAAACCCCGCCTGGAAGGAGCCACGGCGCTCTGAGCCATGTTTCCCTGCCCGGCAACCACCCTCTGACCCAGCGAGTCGGGCCAGACCCACCTTGGGAACCAGGTACTGCTGGTCAGTGCAGGCCAGGACGTAGGCCTCGGCCCGGCCCAGCTCACTCTGGGGGAAGTGAGCGTTCATCTCGTCGCCGTCGAAGTCGGCGTTGTAGGCCTTGCAGTTGGCGTAATGGAGCCGTAGGACTCGCTCTTCGGGCAGGATGCGGGCACGGTGGGCCTGTATGGAGGGTCTGTGCAGGGTGGGCTGGCGGTTCAGCAGGAGGATGTCCCCATTCTTCACGTGCCGGCACACCTGGGGCAGGGCAGAGAATGGGTGGGCGGTCAGTGGGCACTTCGGCAGTATCATGACTACGCCAAGGGCTACCGCAGCTTGGCCTGGACGTGGTGCCTGTCTGGCCTATGTTTTATTCAACTAAATAAAATGGGGGGGGTGGTTCAGTTTAGAGCAAAGCTCTAGAAATGTCTGAACCCTGAGGAATAGCTGCTAGGCCCCTCTCCTGGGCTTGCATGACCCTTATCCCAGAAGCACAAATAGACGAGGCTGCACGCCCCTGTCCAGGAACCTCGGTCGTCTTCTACTTTCTGGGGCCCATGAATCCTCTGAGAATTCATCTGAAGAGAGAGGCGGGTATTCGCAAATGCCCTGGGTTGAAAGGAGCTGGTGGACCTCCCGAATCCCACTGCCCCCAGCCTTGCCATTCTAAACACGAATCCCACGGCTTAGAGATAATTCGCCCAGCCCCACGCAGCAGGGCTTGGACTGTAGCACAGGTTCCTGATGCCCGACTCAACGCCCTCTGAAAACATTTTATTTCCTTCACTTTCTAGAGTCTCCTGGGAAAACAAGTTTGACAACAACTACTAAAAACGTTAAAATGCATTTCCTTTGAGTCTTTCAGAAGGAAACAAGAACCACGTGTGCATGGATTTGTGTGTGTATGCAGCAGTGCTTGGGGGGGCACAAAACGAAATGAGTTGCCAGCCCAACACGAGAGGCGTGGCTGGATAACTCACTGTCTCTCCAAGCCATGGATACTACATGATGAGAGAGGCCGAGTGAAAGCTACCCTAGCATTGAAGTGATGGCAATAATGTTTCACAGAAGAAAAAAAATCCAGATGGTGTGTAAGGTGTTAAAAACCCTCCCACCTCTGTATCTGTGTGTATATACCAGGGAAAAGGGTGCCTGGGTCCCCACCGAGCTGTTAATATACTCTCTGCAGGAGCACGGGGACAAGGGGAGGCAGAGCAAAGCATTTCCTTTCTGTATCTTAGTACTGTCCAGGTTACAAGCAGGTATTACTTTTGTAAAAAGAACTTCCGCTATTTTTAAAGAAACAAGAAAACCTGCACAAATGATATGCTCATGATGGGGGACAAAGCAGAAAATATGGGCAAACTTAAAGAAGAGAATAAAAAATCACAAGTTATTTCATCCCTCAAACATAATTGTCGAAGGTTCTTAATGAAACCTTTTATTGCCCTTATCTTATGTTATGGGGCTTCCTAAGTCATTAAGTCATGACCATAAATGAGACTTTAAAAAACAAATGTGTTACAGGAGCTGCTGCCCCCCTGCTGCCCGGCCCCAGCCCAGAGGGATTAACCAACTGTGGTAAGGAAGTGCTTCTGATTTCTTCCTGTCTTCCATGTTTACGAAGTTGCACCAGGTGGCTGGTTTTCCATGCCCTCCCCACTACTCCTCAGCCAGGCAAAAGCCCCTTCCAGCTCAGGAGAGCAACAGCAAGTGGCGTGTCTTCACCCTCAACAGTAAAAGGCAGCCCGGCAAGCATGAGGAGGAGTCAGCAGCCTTTCTGCTCTCCAAGGAATTCTAACCTGCCCTTCCCCACCTCCAAACCCCCATTTCCAGGGAGACCTGAACTCAGGATTCCAGTGAGCATCTGCCTGGCCACTGGCTGCATCTGAGGACATCACATGGCCTGAGGTGACCTTCCAGGTCTTCTTTCTTTAGCCTCCCAAGGGAAGAACTGCCCAGACCTGTGGCCCAGGCCCCAAACCTCAGGCGGGGCCCACAAGCTGTCTTGCAAATTCGAGACATTCTCCTGCATAAGCAAACTTCTCACAACTGGGGAGGTACCCGCCAATGCAAACAGAAGCCCTGGAGCACGGGGCCCTTTCCTCGCCAACCCAAACCTAAGGCACTTCCTTTTTTTAGTCTCTAAATAAACACTGCAGTGAAAATTAGCGTGTCCCAGTGCCCAGGGCCAAAGGCCTGCCTCTGGCCTCTGCCGATGAGCCTGGTTGTCCAGACCACTTCCTCCTGTTACTAGGCCAGGGGAAGGGGCTGACCTCACCCCGACCTCACCCACCCTTTAGCCCTGTCCTGATCTATACGCAGCACAGCATGGGAACCAGACTTTCAAGATAACAAGTAAATAAGAACATATTTATTGTGATTTAAAAAAAAAAAAAAAAAGGACATATGTATTTTGTTGTCTGTTAAATGAGCAGTATACAAAACATTATTAAGGTTTTGGGAAATAAAGAGAATTATCCTTGGTCTCCAGGCCCTGATGTAAAAATCCCTTCTGTTTCCTACAGGTCCTTCTTGTCTTTGCCCTTGGGCCAGGTCATTGGGTGCTCCAGCCTCAACCCCAAGCTCAGGGTGCTGGCCCCTGGCCCTCCAGCTGACTCTAGCCGCTCTGCAGGGGCCTCTCCAGCGCCCCCTCCCTGCTGGGTGTTGGGAGGGTGTGGGTGGACGCTGGGGCACCTGACAGATTTGAGAGTGACTTCCTAGAGCAGGGATTCTTAACCTTTTTTGTTCGATGGACCCCTTTGCCAGTCAGGTGAAAACCACAGATCTCTTACTAAGTCCACACTATACTGTGTATTATTTAATAAATATATCACGCCCGTACCAACACATCCCCACAAGAATAATGTTTTTTTTTGCATTTCATTTCAAGCTTGTGGACCCCTTGTTAAGAACCCCTGTGCTAGAGCAAAGATGGCCAACTACAGCCCTCAAGCTAGCCCATGTTTGTAAATAAAGTTTTATTAGCACGTAGTCACACCTGGGGGCTATCAACTGACGTTATCAACTGCAGTGGCTTTTGTATCACCTGACACCACAGGGTGCCACACAGCAGGACAGAGTAGCTGTCACAGAGGCTTTACGGCCCCAAAAAGCCAGAAATGTTTACTATCTGGCCCTCTTCAAGAAAAGGTGGCCAGCCCTTGACCTAGAGGAGTGAGGGAAGGAATAGTTAACCAGGGAGTCTATGGAAGGCCTGTGCGGGGAAGCAGCACGTGCAGAGGCCCGAGGGTGAGGGCAGGGACTGAGAGAGGTTGAGGGGAGAATGAGGCTGCAGGAGGCCAGCCCACTCTCTTCTCAGGTCGTTCCCGCGCCTACTCACCTCCGACCCCACAGATGGTGCTGAGGCCACGTGAAGGAAGCCCCCTGGTGCCTCACCCTCACACCCCAATCGCACCAGACCTCCCCCGTATCCTTCGATTTTGTCTTTTACATGCCCTTAGTGACTGTCTCCATGTCTTCAACACAAAGTCCCCGAAACCCTCTCCTTCCACTTTGCTCAAACTGCTCCCCTGGGTCACAAATGACCGTTGTTTGGTCAAATCTGAGGGGTTCCCCCATGGTTTCCTGTTCCTTCAATTTTTTTTAAGGCAGCACCAGGGATTGAACTCGGGACCTCATACATGGGAAACAGGCGCATGACCACTGAGCTACATCCACTCGCCTCCTCACTCTTCTGGGACTTGGTGTTGAACTCTACAAACATCTAAAAAGTGCCCCTGGGAGACCTGACCTGGCAGGCCCCAGGCCCAGGTGGGAGACGCAGTGAGGCTCCCTGGGCCTCCCCTCCCCTCCCTCCTGCTCTGGTCTCAGCCCCCCAGGCCCCCGTATTCTCTAGATTGCATTCTGTGTGCAGAGCTACCCCTGATAGTTCCTTTTTGTCACTCTGTGGCCCCTAATCAGAGTGCTGCCTTTCTCCCCACCATCACCTCAGACTCAGAAGGGCCCCGGGCAGCCCTCCCTGGGCTGGAAACTGTGGCTCTGGCTTTGCTCCCTCTCTGTTCTGCAGCCAACAACCAGCCTGTTGCCATGTCTCACTGGCTCTCCCTCTGGGCTCAGCTCCCAACCAGCTGTCTCCCGGGGACCCACCCTCTCCCACCCGCCCTGTACGCGCCCTCAAACTTGCTTCCTGGGCATCCCGCGCATCATCACCCTCCTCCCGGCGCACAGTGCCTGCCGCTCCCCCAGCAGTGGTGGCCCCTGCTAAGTGCTCATCTACTGGGCAACTGGCCGCCAATTCCAGGACACGGCGGCTGGGAGGCCCTAGCAGGCCACAGGCCACAGGCACTCGGCACCACCTGACCCACCCTGCCGTCTCCTCTCGAGTTTTTATAATTACTTTTTTTTTTTTTTAATTAATTTCTCTTTCTCCACCACCCTCGTTGTCTGCTCTCTGTGTCCATTCACTGTGTGTTTTTCTGTGTCTGCTTATTTTCTCTTTAAGAGACACTAGGAACCGATCCTGGGACCTTCTAGAGTGGGAGAGAGGCGCTCAATCTCTTGTGCCACCTCAGCTCCCTGGTCTGCTGAGTCTCTTATTGTCTCTCCTCTGTGTCTCTTTGTCGTGCTGTGCCAGCACTCCTGTGTGTGCCAACACTCCACACAGGCCAGCTCTCTGCGCAGGCCAGCCCTCCACGCAGGCCAGCACTCCGAAGGGTCAGCTTGCCTTCACCAGGAGGCCCCAGGAATCAAACCCTGGACGTCCTATATGGTGGACGGGAGCCCAATCACTTGAGCCACATCCACTTCCCCTCTCGAGTTTTATTTCACAATTCCCTACTGCAGCAACATGCAGGCACTACCTATGTGTGCACGGAATTAACGTGAAGACTAGTTCACATCTGTCTGGCTTCGCCAAACTGAGGATGAACATACACATTGGATCCTCTTGCAGTCCTCACAGGGCTCCTAGCACATCCCCAGAAAGGCAGGATGAGCCTGAAACAAACTGTATTACTGGGCTAGAAACAATGCAGGTTGCCTGATCTGTGTCTGCACACGGCCCTGCCACCAAGGCAGGAATAGGCGGCATATCATGGCTCTGCCTCGGAGAGCTGAGAACTTGCGGAAAAGCAAGGCGACAGCTGACGGTGTGAGGTTCAGTGAAGAAGGATGGGGACGGGCTGTCACCAAGGCAACGCCAAGAGTGCTTGCCTTTCCTCTCAGCTCCTTCAAGGCTGATGGAACTCTGTAGTGCTTGAACCCCTTACTAAAGACCTAATTAGATCGTGTCAGAGGACAAGAAGAGGCCTAACCAAGGCACTGACAGGTTAGGAAAACCCATGCGTACGTTATACCCAAACCTAGTCTGCTCCTGTCCAATGGCCTCCGCCATGGTTGCCTGGGAAGGGGTCACTTGCTACTCCCCTCTCTGCAGGAATGGCTGTTATCTGACACAGATACAAATGCAGCCCCCTATCAATCCCTCGGCACACACTGCTGATGAAACACACTTTCTGGTTGAGCCCAGATAAAGCTTAACACAGCAGAGCAGCAGCTGCTGGCAACTGCTTGGAAGTGAAACGTTATATGTTTTCAGACCTCAGAGATGCTAATCCATTAGATCCGTGTGGGAGGAAGGGGGCTGGAGGCTGCATTTATGACATGCTCTCGGGCTGCTGCTGCTGTGAGGACCACTCTCTGAGGAGCCCTGTGGAAGGGCAGCAGGTTCCCCAGCCCCAGGACCACAGCCGCCTTAGGATTCAAGAGCCTGCACTGAGCTCCCAGCATGCCCAGTCCCAAGCAGCATGGCATACGATGGCCAAGCGAGCGCTGACTACATTCCCCATCCCCAAGAAGCTCAGGCCCCAGATGAGGAGACGGGGCCGGCCCCCCGTAGCCCCTGAAGAGCCCCCACGTGTGGCAGCAGCTTCACCTTGGGGATGCAACTGACAGCCAGGGGGAGCTGGCCAAGCCGGCCACAGCTGCCCACTGCTACTCACAATTTTCATCCCCTGGGGCTTTGGTACGCCTGTGGGTGGCGTCAGGAGCTGCTTGGCCACGGCCTCCCGCTGGGCGGGGTCCGCGGCACTGAGTGCTGTGCGACTGCCGTCCTCATTGATGACCATGGAGGCTCCGGGGTGCACACTGGGGCCATTGATGACGGCTTGTCTCAGTTCCTGAACATTCCAGGGGGTCACTGGCTGAGGGTAGGTCAGTTTCGTGGCAAATACCTAGAAACAGGGAGTGGACGTGAAAACTCAAGAGTGGGCAGAAAAAGGACACACGGACTCAAAATGTTGACTCTAGAGACTGTGGACTTCCTAAGACATGAGGAACTACCTGCCTTAGCCAAGGTTCATCCATGAATAAAGCAACACCCAGCCCGTCTTCCCCACAGAGCCGTATTTCCAGAGCCTGGGCCTCCTTTCCTAGCAGTCAGTCTGAGGAGACCAAAGGGTTACAGTTTACACATTAGAATTTTTCTAACCCACTCTAAGACTTCACTGTTTTTTCTTCTGCTGGTAAAGTCAAAGTCCCGAAGAAGAAAGGGCAGCAAGGAACCTAAGTTTGAGAGAAGCAGCAAGCATCTGCCTCAAAGACCACCGCCCCCTCCCGCACCCAGCAGGCAGCAGCAACTGATCGTGGCCCTTCCCTGAGCCCAGACATGTCAACGGGGTCTCTGACCTCGGCGGTTCTCTCAGCTGCTGCACTCCAAGTGGCATGAGAAGAAACCAACCTGCTCTCCTGATATGTGCAGGTAGTATGCTCTATTTAGCGCTAACCACGCAGGAAGCTCCAACTACTGAACACCATAAACCCCCAGATGATCCAAGATGCACGTGAATACATGAGATTCTGCGATGTCCTACATAAAGGAATTAGTTGCGCTTTTTCCAGGTCTCTGCTCAAATGGCACTTGTGAGAGGCCTCCCAGGACGGCCCCTGCGCTCACCAGCCCCATCCTGCTTTGCTCTGTGTGGATGCACCGACCGCCCTCTGGCAGGCCTTGTATCCTTGCCTTTTTGTTTACTCTCCACCAATGGAGCGCCTGCTAGCCTGCCTGCTTCACTGGGCCTCTCCTGAAATCCTGTAACACCTATCGGCCACTTTGGAAGGGTGAGCTAACAGGGCCGAGGAGCACTTCCACACACATCATCCTGTGAGAAACATCCCCAGGCAACCAAGGCCCTGAGTCCCAGGATGAATGGAGGTGGGCAGAGGGGTGATTTCAGAGTCAGTCCTCAGGGGACAGGCCATTGCCAAGGGAACCTAGCTCTAAGAAAGAAAGAGAAGCCCAGCAGCCTGGAAGCCAGCACCCGGGGTTCCACCCCCAAAGGAGGGGGGGAGGTTGGCACTAGGCACCGTGAAGTCAGAGCCAACGGGGCAGCGCCTGCCCTCGTCCAGAGAAAGCACCCGACAGGCCTTGGCCTCAGAGAGAGAGGACGGCTCCCTCAGGAACGCCACCCCTGGGTGTCACCATGCCCTCCCTCGCCACGTGACCCAGCTTTCTGACACAAAGACCGTACGGAGCTCAGGAGGCGGCACATGACAGTGCATTCCTGACACTCATCCTAGTACGTCGTGCCCTTGCCCAGGAAGCTTGAGCACACCTGAGACGAGGCGGCAGGCATGCAGGCAGCATCAGAACGCTTTAGCTCTGCTCGTTACTGGTACTCCCCCAAGAGCTGAGCCAGCAGGAGACGCAGTCCTCAAGGACCTGAGGACAGTCCAGAGGGAAATAAATCGTCTTCCCAATGGGCCCACTGGGGGTAAGCTGACTAAAGGGCTGCTGCTAACAGGCACCACGGCCTCCACTGGTGGGGAGGGCGGAGAGGATGCTGGCTCCCTGCCAAAGCCCTGATGGACAGACCAGCAAACTGCCTCCCCTTTCCTCCTGGCAACCCAGAGAGTGCACAGGATGGAACTCCCCTTTCCCTCTTCCCTCCCCTGCCACTGTTCAATCTGACCAAAAGGCCTTAAGGCTAGGCAAAGCCAGGCGGGGGGAGAGGGGCAGGCTGGGATTTGGAAGGTTCTCCAGTAAACCCCCTTGTGCCCCAAGATGCGAGTCTCCCCTGTGGGCAGAAGGTCTGGCAGCCATGGCCTGGCCTGTACCATCATGTGGCCTCAAGTTCCGTCCAAATGGCTGGTCCAGGAAGAGGCAGACACTGTCGTCACCCAAACCACCCCAACTGTGGCACCTTCTCCCCCAGCCCTCTACAGGTGCCACATGCAGCCCATGCCCCCTCCACATACCATGGGAAGGCCAATCTCGTTGGTGTTGATATACATGTCTGGGCAGATAACGGAGCGCGCTGCATAGTCCACTCGCTTTCCCATCATGTGCTTCCGGAAGAGGCCCTCCTTCTTCTCCAGGATCTGTGCCAGCAGAAGTCCACACAAAGCATCAAAAAAAAGAAAAAAAAAAACTCAAGTACTTTCATGGTTTTCTTCTTTTGATACAAATGTTTCTTATTCACTCCCTTTAGCTGCCAACGGGAATCCAACTTCCTGCTCACCTGCCTAATGCCAGGGTACTTCTCCATCATTAACTTGTCCATTTCACTGTCAAACACGATATTGACATGGCTCTGCAGGCGAATCCAAATGTTGTACAGCTTGTCTGTGAGGGACTGGCCTGGAAGTACACTTAAAAAGGACCGGTCCATCACAACTGAAGAGTCTTTTTCCTGGAAAACATGACAGAGAAAAAACAGGCGTGAGGAAAAACCTCGAAAAAGTCACGCATGCTTTTTTCTTTCTTTCTTACTGTATCTCTGACAAATGATGGGCTCCAGAATGCACCTCGATGTCCTCTGAACACGACAGAACTAAGGTGTTAATCATAAACAGTCTTGGAAGTGTGCATCAACAAAATATTGGCTCCCATGACTAATTTTCCAGCCTCTTCCTGGTGGCAAAATGAACTCAAATTTGTAAGCGGGATCCTTTTTTAAGGCAGTTGCTTTAGTCCCTTAATATCCAGCTCCTAAAGCGGTCCTGAAAGTCCTTCTCATATCAAGCACTTTCCTTAGGAAGCATTGTTTGTTCTGCCAGAGAGAATTTCAGCTTTATTAGATGGTTTTAGATAAACTTGATCCTATGCACTTATAAAAGTGCAAGTGGAACACAACTGCTTAAAAGGAAAAACATCTGCCACACAATTTCTTATGGCATCAATCATATGTGGGTCCCCAAGCGGGCCACACCAGGTTCCTGCTGATCTCTAAGCCTGACGGGAGCTGAACCAGTCCTTTCTAATACTCATGTCCCCGTCTGCCCAGGAGACGGGCATGCACGGGGAGCCTTTACACTACCTCGGAACACCGCCTGACACCGTGGCCTGAGCAGGCAGGGCCTGACACAAGAGGAGAGACAGAGGGTCTCTGTCCTCCGGTGGGGGTCAGCTGAGAGCAGAAACTGGCCAGAGTGGTGGGAATGCTGCAAGGACCCCCTAGCAATGAGGCGAGTTTGTCCCCAAGACAAAGAGCAGAGGGGCCTTCATTACAGGAGCACAGGTGCATTTCCCAGGTCACGTGCAGGGCCCCAGTGGCTGAAGAAGCTGCAGAGTGACACAATCCCCTGCATGACAGCAGAGGCCCCGTCCACCAGTTCCTCACTCACAGTGCTGCCAGCCCAGACCACGTGGCTATCTGGGAACCAAGGCTCTGTGAGACCCTGCCTCCCCAGCTCCCCAGTGCTTGCAACAGGGGCAGACTCGCACCCGGCATTCGCCACGCGGGAAGGGATGGATGCCACGGGAAAGGCATGTGGGGAGCAACTGTGGGATAAAGAAGTTGCTCCAAGCAGAGGGGAAGAGGGCCTTGTGGTAGCAGGGACCTCAGCAAGCAGAGAGGCTGCTTGTTTTTCTTTAGAAGCGATGCTTTCTATGGATGAAGGAGTTGCCCTATTTTCAAGAGGAATCAAAATTACATTCTCACTGGCCCTGGCTAGGCACATCACCACCCTTCCCCCAGACTGGACTAGGACCTGAAGGTGGCTGAGTCCTCTTATACGGACAATTTTTAATAGCACCTGACACTGACCAGAAAACTTAAGCAAAATCAAAGCAAGCTCTGAGAAGCAAGGTTGGGGCATAAGCAAAAGTGTCCTGCAGAGCGCGAGCGCCCCCTAGTGCCAGCCCTGGGTCACAGCAGGCCGCGGCAGGCACCAGAAGGCAAGGAAGGCCCTGCCACTCCAGATGCTGAAGGCACTCAGAAATCCTTTTTGAGATGGGAAAAGAAACTCTGGCCCTGCCGTTTTACTGAGGATGAGGCTGAGGCCCCAAACCCGACAGGGCTGTCTTGGGAAACTCCCACTGACAACGCTTGCCTTCCTGATCCCAATGCTGGGAGCACAAGCCCAAAGCAGAGGTGGCCCCTCGGGCTCCAGCGCTGACCCAGGAGGGCGTTCTCAGAACCTGAGGAAGCCCACTGTTCCCTCCACAGCTGCTGGCCACTGCCAGTGAGGGCAAGAGGCCCAGCAAAGCCCCTGGATACAATCCTGCCACAAATCATGTGTATTTTATAGTGGGGACTAGTCCAGGAGACTGAAGTGCCCCAGCTAAGGGCACCCAGCAAGATCGCGAGGGGCAGAACGCGGACCTTTATCTCAGTCCCATTAACTAGCTCCCCCCAAACTCAGAGCTCGCACTGAGGGGTGCCACCCGCTGTGAAGAACACCCCTTCAGCACCTCCCAGCACACTAGGTTCCTCATTCCATACCACAGGAGTATGAACTAAGAATGTGTGCTTGTGACGGGAGCTCTGACCTCTTCGGGGGCAGGTGCCGCCACCTCGCACGGCAGCTGCTGTTCCTGGGCCATCAACGCCAGGAGCTTTCGGATCAGGACTATGTCCTTCATGACGGCCTGCAAGTTCACTGTCTGGCCATTGGTGAACATCTGGTCCCCCAGGCGGTTGACAGGGCGGTACCTGTGGATGCACACACGTGGTCGGTCCAAGTTTAAAGTGAGGGAAGAGCCTTATTCTCCGTCCTCCCTCCCATTCCCACTGGAAGCAGGTCACGCACCACCATGCTCACCCCCAAACAACATTCCTGCCACATTCAGGAAACAAATGGGAGAGGAAGGTCCCCCACCACCCACAACCCGGGAAAAGAGCCGCAGCTTTACTTCTCAGTGATCCTGGCCCTCCCAGACACTCCCATCCAGCATTAATTACTCAATAAGCCTTTTTCAGGTGAAGTATGTTAATCAAAGGGCAATTACCTTGAGGGCGGCACCACCAAGAAATCTAGAAAGAACATACTGGGGTTGAAACGGGACTCCATGCCAACATCTTCCAGTCCCAGGAAAAGGTAATTCAGAAAGAATCCTGTGTTTAAAATAAATAAACCAGCAAGAACCATTCAAAACTATGTATAAGGACCCAGACGGATGACCACAGGAATATTACTGAGTGAGAAAAACAACACAGGACAGTATGTAGAGTGAGATCACATTTTTCTTTTTAAGAACTCTTAGCTTCTGTGTGCCTGAGCGCTTGCACTCAGGTGAGACAACAGCTTGTCAGCATAGGTGCAACCAAGATGATGATGGTGATGCCAGGGCCTCAGATGGGCCAGCATGAAGAAAAAACCTTCACTTATTTCTTATTCTCCTCCCAGACTATTAGACTTGCAAAGTGAGGGCTTGAATATTCTGCTGTGGCTTTGTTAAACACCCAGAAGGCAATAGTGGATGCCCATTTACTGCTTAGGGAATTGAAATATATAAGTCTTAATTTAAAGCAAAAAGACTATAGAGTTCATTCACAGAACCACCACAGAAATGTTTAGAAAGCCTGTTATCTATGGGCATGTAAAATTGGAAAAGTTACATGGAACCTTCTAGAACTATGTCAAACTGAATTAAGCAAGGCGTATGTGGAGCTGTAACGCAATGGCCAAGCTCAGTTACAACAGCGCGTTTCCAGTGCTGGGTGTGATGTTCTCCCTACTCTTCTGGTGTCTCAACGACATTGAACCCTGGTCAATTTCAGGAGGGATCTGCTAAAATCACAACTTAAATAGCAATATAACAGTGAGGGAGGGTAAAGGAGTCCAGGAAATTAAAGCCTGGAGGAGGGAAAGAGCTAGTTCCTTAGGCTGATACGGCACCTTCATTCCTCCAGAGGGCGGTGAGGTGGTCCTGGGCGCTGGTGGGCGTCAGATACCCCCGTCTTCCCATCTGAGCCTCCTCAATTCCTGGAGCTGAGACGGGGAATCAAAACACAGTGAGTCAGCGACAGGCACTTCTTCTCTAATGAGATTTATCAGTTCTTTGTCCCCATGCTGCCAGGCCTGCGATGAGCACAAAAATCAATTTCTAGGACAGCATATTCCCAGCTCTGGATTTGTCCCCCTTAATCTCATTTCTAAAGTAACTGAAGTAATATAACTAATGCATAAAATATTAATAGAATCATAGAAAAAATACCCACATCACTTTAAACATAACTATTATCATTTCTGTATGTTCTTTTGTAGTCCTTTTAAAAATATAAGTGCATGCAGCAGCACTATAATCTTAAATGTGGCTTTATTTTGTACACCATTTTGCTCCTTTTAAAGTCATCTTGTGAGCATTTCTGCATGCTGATTCATGGTTTTTGCCTGGTCTTTTTAACAGCTGCATCACGGACAGGATGTTTCCTAATTTATTTATTTAACCACACTCTTCTTTGGGTTGATTCTATTTTGTTGCTATTGTAAGTGACACTATGATAAACATCTTTATGTGCATGGCTTTTTCCAGAAAAAGGTTCAAAGAGATAGAATTAGAGATAAGTGAGTATGAACATTTTTATGGGCAAATGAATCTACCCTCCTCCTTAAAAAGAAGATACTGGTGTGTGAGTAGATTGATTTTGGTTTCTCAGACTACAAGCAAGGTCACTCTGGCATACTGTCTATCAGCTATACTCAAATGAGTCAGTAAATCCAACTTGGGGTACCATTCAAGAGATGGGGCTCCAGGCACTTGGATGATAAAAAAGCTAAGTAAGCAGTGTAACCCTCCAGGTTCAAAGCTTTCAGTCTTCTCTGGGATGCCTCACTGAAATTAAGCATCACTCAAGCTTCCCTTTTATGTATTTATCAGAGCAGGGGCTACACCTTGTCGGTGTTTCCAGCACCTGACACACTGTTTACCACATGCAGGTTCTAAACAAACGTTTCCTGGCTCGAAAAGATGTTCAGAATCCTAAGATAATATTTATTTTAAAACTCCACTCGTTTGCCTTTTCTACACTTTTAAAATCCAGCTTCAAGACTAACAAAGGAAAAGGAAGATGCAAATAAATAAAATCAGAAATGAGGGGACATCACCACCGACCCCACAGAAATAAAAAGGATCATAAGAGAAAACAAACAAAAAAGATTAAAAGAAAAAACAATGAAAAAAAAAAAGGATCATAAGAGGATACTATGAACAATTATATGCCAATAAATTAGACAACTTAGATGAAATGGATAAATTCCTAGAAACACACCAACAACCTACAGTGACTCTAAAAGAAATAAAAGACCTCAATAATGCGAATATTGTCGCTGTCCTCATTTTGTTGATAATCAGGGTAGGCTAAACATTTGCTATATTAGAAACCATGAATGTGTCCCCAGACCTAGTTTTTCTCCCTAGGTCTAGTTCTTAGAATGCTGGTGATGAACTAAGCCTGATTTATTATATGACCATCCTGTATGGGAAAAGACTGTAACTCTAGGTATCTTTGGTCAACCATGGGAGATATAGCAGGGGGACAGATGTGGCTGAAATGGTTGGGCATCCTTCTCCTATATGGAGGGACCTGGGTTCGATCCCCAGGACTCCTGGTAAAAAAAAAAAAATAAAGAAAAATAAAGAAGGTGTGTGGGCCACCAGGCCCCATGCGCGGGTGTGCCGTCAGGTCCCGTGAGCCACGCAGCAAGATGATGACGTAATAGGAGAGTGACACAAGGGAGAGCCAAGATAAGATGCTCAGAAAAACCAAGAACTAAGGTGGCGCAGGTGGTAGGATGCCTCTCTCCCACATCGGAGGTCCTGAGGACTGAATCCCAGTGAAGATAGGAGGAGAAGGACGAGAAGAGAGGGCAGGAAACGGACACAGAGAGTTGCCCAGTGAATGGACACAGAAACAGCAAAAATGTGTGTGTGTGTGTAAAAATGGATAAAAGTAAGTAAATAAATAAATCCTTAAAAAAATATATAGGGGAGTAAGATATGGACTACAGCTAATAGTGATTCTTTGATGATGCTCTTTCATAATTTGTAAACAAACATTTCACAACAATGCAAAGTATTTGTGGTGGGGTGATGTGTGGGAGCCCTGAATGATGTTATGCATGTTTATTTTGTAGGTTCACAATGTTTACTGAACACTTATAGTTTATGTATGTTCATGTATGAATGATATTCCTCAATAAATTTTTTTTTTTTTTAAAAAGACCTTAATAGACCTCTAGATGACAAGTAAAGAGATTGAAGCAGTCATCAAAAACCTCCCAACGAAGAAAAGTCCAGGAGCAGATGGCTTCACAAGTGAATTCTGCCAAGCATTCCAAAAAAAATACCAGTCCTACTCAAACTCTTCCAACATCACCCTAATACCAAAGCGAGAAAAAGATGCTATAAGAAAAGAAAATTACAAACCATCTCTCTAATGAATTTAGATGCAAAAATCCTCAACAAAATTCTAATGGCAAATAGAACCCAACAATACATCAAACAGATTATCAACCATGATCAAGTGGGTTTTATCCCAAGTATGCAAGGGTGGTTTAACACAAGAAAATCAATTAATGTAATACACCACATTAACAAGACAAAGAAGAAAAATTACATGATTTTTTCTATATTCGCAGAAAAAGCATTTGACAAAATCCAGTATCCTTTCTTGATAAAAACACTTCAAAAGATAGGAATAGAAGGAAACTTCCTCAACATGATAAAGAGCATATATGAAAAACTCACAGCTAACATCATACGCCATGGTAAAAGATCGAAAGCTTTCCCTCTAAGGTCAGGAACAAGGATGCCCACTGTCACCATTCTTATTCAATATTGTGTTAGAAGTTCTTGCTAGAGGAGTTAGGCAACAAAAAGAAATAAAAGGCATCCAAATTGGAAAAGAAGAAGGAAAACCTTCACTATTTGCAGGTGACACGATCCTATATAGAAAGTCCCGTAAAATCTACAATAAAGCTACTAGAGCTAATAAACAAGTTCAGCAGAGTAAGTGGCAGGATATACGATCAACATGCAAAAACCAATAGTGTTTCTATATACTAGTAATGAGCAGGCTGAGGAGGAAATTAAAATCCATCTTCATTCCATGTCCAATCCTGCAATTAGTTTCTTTATAATCTGCAGAGTATAAGCCATCACAAGTTTTTGGAGAAATTTTTTAAACTTGGATAACAATTAATAAATGTATCCTCATTTCTTTAGTCTCTATTAATAGACAATTAAGTTATTTCCAATTTTAAACTACTTAACTAATATAGTGGGTATGTCTAATTCCTTAGGATAAAGTCCTAGAAGTAGAAATGTTAGGTCCAGGAGTCTGTACATTTTTAATTTTGACACTCCTAAGCCAAGCATTTCAAGGAGTCAGTGCAATTGAGGAGGTGTGAGCAAGCAACCAAGAACGGCTCTGACCTTCAGGGCTGAGCACAGCTTTAGAAAGCCATTTGTGCTTAGTGGGGGAAACAGACCCCATTAACCTAAAGGAGTTTTATGGGCATCTCTGGGAACGAGTATCAGACCTTGTCTCCTATGAAATGGATCTGAAGGGCTAAGGGAGTCTGGCTGAATCTGGAAAGCTCATGAGATCCTGTCCCAGCAGCTCCCACTCTTGGGAGCACCTCCAGCCCAGCTTAATCGCAGCGAAGACAGACAGGGGCTGCTCAGTCACAGGATTTTAGAGGGGTGCCACCTCCTCACAGGGACTGCACCTCCTCCTTGTGTGAGACCTCTGCAGTCTGCAAAACCACACTCTTCTGAGCACCCTAATGTGCAATTCATCCCGCTGTTAGGAGCTGCCACGCAGAAATACGGTTAGGGTGCCAGGTAACTTGGGGAAAACCGGATCACAGCAGGTGTGCAGTCTTGGCTGTGACATTTTTCTGCCTTTACGATGCTAACGCGCACTGTGGGGCTCCAAGCGTGCTCTGCCTTACACCGCATTTCCACAAGCTTGCAGTGCACTCCTTGGGATCACCAGTCCCTGAGGACAGCTGGGCACAGTCCTCACTTCTTGACTCCCTTTGGTACCAGGACTGTAGCCAGACCACCACTCAGAAGGCTCCCCTGTCTCCATGCCCTGCCCCCCGGAGCCTTCTAGGTGACTGTGTCACCTGCAGCCTCCTCTGAGAGCACTGATAGCTTGGTCTGCTCTCCACCTGGCCAGCGTGCTCAGCCACAAGCATGGCCCTTGGCACGAGTGTCCCATAAAGAAATGTTTGTTAAATACTTAAAACCCAAAGCTGGAACTGTCAAGTGCTACCATCTACTTGTTTCTCAGGCACAAACTTCATTTGGCACCATACATTGTTATAGCCACAGCAAAAGATGACTTTAGGAGAACAGGCTGGCGCAGGCATTGAAAGGCTACTCAAAGGCCAGACATTTGCCCCAAAAAGTTAGCGTCTAGAATTCTGACCGTCTTTGTTCTCAGTCTATGAATATTTTTTAAGGCATCCTAAGGGCTAGAGTGGCAATTCTCAAACTGGTGTTCAGGGAAAATTCTTTTAAGGACGGTTTGTAAGTCAGCATAGGAAAATGGTCCCTTGCTGTTAACCGCTAGACAAAATCAAACAGGTTTTCTAAAGGCAGTGTGACATCCAACATTGGATTCTGGAATATGGGAAATGAACATGAAATTCAAATAGCAAACTGTTCACAACAGTGTGCCAAGGTCAAGATCTTAGCTTTGACAAACGTATATGGTAATTTAAGATGTTACACGAGGGCAAGCTGAGCAGAGTATACGGGAACTCTGTCCTCTCCTTGCAACTCTTCAGTGTACCTAAAATAATTCTAAAATAAAAGGTTTATTTAGAAAGGAATACCTACAGGCCTTCCGAGAGTTTCTCATGTATAACATAAATTGCGTATCTCCAGGAAGGGAACTCATTTCCATGCCTAGTTGACCCAGGACTATATTCGCAAAGCTCTGGAATAAGGTCTGTTAACATTACGCTCTGGACTTTCATGTAAGTTATTTCCTCCACTCTGGGCAAGAGATTCTGTTATCCTACTACATAAAGCTGGAAACTGAAGCTTCAAAGTGACCCTCCCTAAGCCACTTAGACTAAGTAGCAGAGCCAGCTGCCCATCGCAGGGTGTGCTTTTTCTACTCCAGCATATTGACTGTATAATAAAAGATGAATGTCAGCTCCTACAGAGCACATACTACGTGGCGTGCACTGGTCTTAGCACTTCACATGCAGTATCTTATTTCGTCTTTACCACTTAAAAAAAAAAAGTTCAAATACACATACGAACACAAAAAGGGAAAAAAAGTGGATGTATGCGTCAGTGCTCTCAAATTTTGTCCAAAGAGGGGGACAGAGCTGAGGAGAGGCAGTCTCCCCAACAATCTGGGTGCGCAGCTGGGAGCGGCCTGCGGAGGTGCCGATGTGCAGTTCTTGCTGTTAAAATCTGATATTTTATGTTTTACTCCAAAATAAATCCACACTTGTTTTACTATAGAACCTCTCTCAGTATTTTCCGGGTAAATTTCTCAACTTCCTGCCCAGAAGTCCTTCAGAAAGCTGCCTGAGGAAAGCAGACTCATCCAGCGCAGGGTGTGCTGCCACGCCAGGTGCCCCTGCTGCCAGTCCTCCCACGCGAGCAGCCGGGCACCCAGCAGGGCCCCTCCAGCCCCGAGACCTGTCTGTTCCTCCGCTGGCCCTTAGCCAACCCGCAGCTGAGGACCACGTGGTGAAGAGGGACCCGCCTAGTGGCCATGTGGGAGGAGCGCAGCTGGGGGCAGCTCCCATGGCCCGGCCTGCTTACCCAGTGTCTCCGTGTCCTTCTGGTCACCTCTTCTGTGTACCATGGCTGGGTACGTGATGGTCAGTTTACTGTTGTGCTCCTTTCTGACAACTGACCGCCCAGTCCTGCACAGGACAGTTGTGATTGAGGAAAGAGAGAAACACCCATTTAGTTACGGCTGGCCGAGGACTTCTCTCTGGGGGGAAAGTGAACAAGGCGAGACCCCTGACACTCACTTGCAGTGGGGGCATCGCTTGGCAGACATGTGTGCTTTCCAGAAGTAAGCAATGAGTTTGCTCCTGCTCTCACAGACATTTTTTACCTGTGGGAAAAAGTCCACCTCAAAGTACCATTTTGACAAGAATCAGACATGTATACATTTTGCTGTTTTCTTCTTTTTTTTTTTTAAGCCAGCAGCAGCTAACTCCTCTCTCTTTTAAACAAAATCTCCTACAGAACCCTAATAGAGCCCAGTTCTGCCAATTACTGAGTGACTTCTTTACATTTTAAGTTTCCTCATTCATAAATGGGAATGACCTCACAAAGTCACTACTAAGATAAGTGATCATGGAGGGAATGAGGGGTTGGGAATATAACAAGCACTCAATAAACGCCAATTACTTTTATTTATAACAAACCTCTCGGGGATGAAGCTCATGCCTTGACGTTCTGAGGAAGGCGCGTCTACAGTTGAGCGAACAAGAAGCACCTTTTGTCACATCCACCTGGGCCCTACCCAGAATCTCTGGCGTGAAACCCAGGCATGAGGTGATCCAGATTTCAAGACTGGTACTGCAGTGGCTTAGCTACCTCATTCGTCCATGAAGCACATTAATACTTACACAGGTGCCGGGGGCAACAGTGTTTAGTGTTGGAGAGAGAAAGAAAAAAAGGACATGGACACCACACTCCAGAATCTTGCTGGATGCTGTACCTCAGCCACCTGATTTCCCCTGATCCACCTCCTCCTGCAGGCAGTCTCCAGAGAGGTGGAGATGGAGACTCAGGGGTGCTTACAGAGCTTGAGCTCACAAGAGTCCCAAGAGACTGCTGGGATTCAAACCCAGGTCTACCTCAGGAGGCCAGAGGTCTGTGCAAATGACAGTGCAGAGGGAGCTGCAACAATTATGCTAAAAGCAGAGTACTGGGGGAAAGAGAGAGAGATGACTCACGTGTGCCCCCTGGGATCCCAGGAGGTTGTTCTGGACAATTTTGGCTGTGTATTGTTCTAACTCCTCCTGAATTTCGAAGGCAGAAGGATCAGGATTTTCTTCCAGAAACTGAAAAACACAGAGGAAAATCATACTTTTGCTGTAAAATTGCTTTGTCTGATTAGCAGCATCAGTGGGCAAGCCTCTCCAAGGGTGGGAGAGTTTAGTTTGAGGAGAAATAAGGGAATCTCATGGCTGCTGTGTTGCATTTTCACAACCGTGCGGCAACAACACTGTTAAAAATTCAATATGAGTGATTAATGCACAACTATGTGATTATACCAAATACCAATGACTGTATACTTTGGATGAATTGTATGCTTTTTAATACACATCAATAAAATTGATCTGTTTAAAAAAAAATCCAATACTGGAATATACTGCCTTCCAATAATGGTAAGTGAGTTAAATTATTCACATCAAACCTCAAAGTGAAATGAATCATGATCGAATATTTTTTAAATCTTTAAAGCTCTGAAGAGCTGATGAGAGCATGAGGAACAACAGAACAAACTGGGGGGAAACAGGATGCTCGCAAGGCCCGAGCATGACAGCCTACCTCTGCTCAATGCGAGGCTGCTGCGCTTTGAAGCCCACGGCACTGCTGAGTGCAGATATATGCCCTTTGGGAACATCCTGACAGAATTGCATGAGGGCCCCTGGATTCTCCAAATCCAGCAACTCTGAACTTTTCACTCTGAAGCTCTCAAAGTGGGCAGAGGAGTACAAGGAGAGGCGTCTAGGGGGACCCCTCCCACCAAAACCCTCCACAGATGGCAAGCTGGGTGCCCAAAGGGCCACTCCCACATGGATGAGAAGCCTGGATTCCCGCTGGCCAGGCCGTCCAGGGAGCCTTAAGCTCTGCACCTGGACGACGCAGGTCCAGATGGGTAGTGCTACCAGGCACATGGCAGAGCAGGGAAAATCTGCTCTGGAGGAAGGTACCATCACCCTACGCCTTGAATCATTCCTACAAGTAATTTGTTTTAAGTACCATGACAAGCAAACTCTCAAAAATAAGCACAACAACATCCAAAACCAAATTATGGGCAAAGGACTTACATAGGCATTTCTTCAGAGAAGATATACAAATGGCCAATAAACCCAGGAGAAGATGTTAACATCATTAGTCAACAAGGAAACGCAAATCAAAACTACAAGGAGATGCCACTCACATCCACAGCATGGCTGTTACTTAAAAAATGGAAAGGAAGTATTGGCAAGGGTGCAGAGAAATAGGAACCCTCGTGCACTGTTGGTGGGAATTTAAAATGGTGCAGCCATTGTGGAAAACTGTTTGGTGTTCTTTTCTAGAGCATTTTAAAGAGAGAAGGGGAGGAAGAGAGAATTCTCTAACACATTTTACAAGGCAAGCATAATCTAGATACCCAAACTCAAAAAAGGTTTCTTTTTAGAAAGTGAAACATAATCATCATATGACCTGGCAATCCTACTTCTAAGTATACACCAAAAGAATCGAAAGCAGGGACTCAAGCAGACACTTGCACACCAATGTTCACAGTGCCATTATTCACAATTGCCAAAAGATGGAAGCAACCAAGTGTCCATCAACAGAGGATTGGATAAACATACGGTGGAATATACACATAATATAAAAAGGAGTGAAATGCTGATACATGCAACAACATGAATGAACCTTGAAGTCATTACACTGAATAAAATAAGCCAGATACCAAAGAATATTGTATGATTCCCCTTCAAGAAATAGCCAGAATAAGCAAATTCATAGAGACAGAACATAGATTAGACGTTACCAGGGACCAGGGATAATGGGGAATGGTTAGCAGGGAAGGGGGAGTTTTTGTTTAGAGGTCCAGAGTTTCTGTTTGGAATCACAAAAAAGTCTTGGTAAATGATGGTGGTAATGGCAGCACAGCATTATGAATTAGCAGTTAAGTATACACTTAAAAATGGTGAAAATGGGAAACTGTGTGCTATACGTATATATCACCACAATAATTTTAAAAAGCAAAAAAAAAATAAAATAAAAAAACACATAAGGACAGAGAAGGGGGTAGTTTCTGGAATATAGACAACATCTTGATATTGAAGGTGAACTTTGTAAGTATTTGTTACTTTAAATGTGGTTAATGCATTTTTGTGTGTACATTTTACAAAGAATTTATACCAATAAATTTGATACTTCAGATGAAATAGATAAATTCCTAAAAAATGTAACCTACTCTGAGTAAATGATATAAAAAAAATCCTCTTTTTTCTTTTTGACAAATTTGACATTGGGTTAACTTTCTAGCCCTATTCTTCTGGCACCCTGATAAAAGTGCAATGTCAATGCTTTATTAGGTCCTGCATGACATTGCAATGATGGATAGAGATCATTATACATTTTTTCATAACCTATTAAATTGTGTGGCACAGAGTGTATACTATAATGTCAACTACAGTCCGTGGTTAGTAGCAATGCTTCAATATGTTTTCACCAATTGTAACAAATATAACACCCTAATGAAAGATGTTGTTAATGGGAGAAAGTGTGTGGAGGGGGTAGAGGTGGGGCATATGGGTATCCTCTGTATTTCATGTAATATTTATATATTTATGTAATCTAAAGCTTCTTTAAAAATAAAATATTAAAAAAAAAAAAAAAAAAAGACCACAATTGGTTAGAGTGCATCTGGACTGGGAAGACTATGATGAACTATAACCACCCCTGGAGGGAACCCAGAGCTCTGAGCTTCTCTAGGGGCTGTGCCTCTTACAACCAGGCATGTCCCTGCGGGTCCCTGGAAGCTGTGCCCAAGGGGCTGTTACAGAAGATACTGATTCCTCTTTGGGACTTTTAGGTCAGGGTGACTCCCACGCCAAGTGACATGATCTCATTCTTTTGCTCCTGAGCAGACGCTTGGAGAGCCAAGGAAGACTGGCCCTGGACAGCTCTGCGAACACCTGCGGAAGAGAAATGCCCGATGCTGCCCTGCTGGGTACTTTATCTTACCCAAGCTTTTCTAGAGCATTTTAAAGAGGGAAGGAGAAAAAGGGAATTCTCTAACTCATTTTATGATGCTAGCATTATCTAGATACCCAAACTCAAAAGGGAAATTTACAAACCAATCTCACTCATGAATACAGATGCAAAGATCCTAAGCAAAACATTTCCAAGACCAATCCAGGAACATATTAAAAAGGTAATACAACAACAACAACAAAAAAAAAAAGAGAAATAAGAAAAAAAGGTAATACATTAAGAACAAATTGGGGGCAGATGTGGCTCAAATGGTTGGGTGTCCATCTCCTATATGGAGGGACCTGGGTTCGATCCCCGGGACTTCCTGGTAAAATAAAGAAAAAATATAGAAGGCGGGCCACAGGGCCCCGCCCCTAGGCCTCACACTCAGGTGCGCCACCAGGCCCATGCGTGGGCGCACACATGCAGCAAGATGATGACGTAAAAGGAGAGTGACACAAGGGAGAGTCAAGATGAGACACAATGAAAAACCAGGAACTAAGGTGGCGCAGGTGGCAGAACATCTCTCTCCCACATCGGAGGTTCCCAGGATCAAATCCCGGTGAAAACAGGAGGAGAAGGATGAGAAAAGAGGGCAGAAAATGGACACAGAGAATTGCCCCAGTGAATGGATACAAAAACAGCAAAAATGGGGGGGAGGTGTTAAAAAATGGATAAAAAGTAAATAAATCTTTTTTTTAAAAAAAGAGAACAAATTGGGTTTATTCCAGGAATCCAAGGTAAATTCTAACATTAGAAAAGGAATCAAGTAATTCACCACATTACCTGGTTAAAGAAGAAAAACTACCTGAAATTTTCAAAAGATGCAGAAAAAGTGTTTGATAAAATTCAACATCCATCTACCTTAGCAAACTAGGGTTAGAAAGGAGCTTCCTTACTCTCGTTAAAGGAAGTTGTGAAAGTTCAGGAAACATCATACTTAATGGAAAATGTTGAAAGGGTTTCCCTGATAATTGGTATAAAATTTTTTTTTTTTTTGACTTTTATAAAGGGTATTTATTTGGGGTAAAAGCTTACAGTTACAAGGCCCTAAAGAGTCCATCTCAAGGTTGCTTTCTCACCAAAGTAATTTATTTTTATTTTGAAATAATTTCAAACTTACAGAAAAGTTGCAAGAATGTACAAAATAACTTTTCTTTCCTGAACCACCTGAGTGTAAGATTCCATTCTGATGTCCAATCAACCCTCAAATACTTTGGCATATATTTTCTGCAGACAAGGACCCTCTCCAACATGGCCACACAAAACGATAATCAAAAACAGTAAATGAACGTTAATAAGTTATAACCATCTAATCCTCAGACATCATTCAAGCCTTTCCAGTTCTCCCAATTAATGTCCTTTGTAACACAATCACCCAGTTCAGAGCCAGCTGTTGCATTTAGGTGCCTCATCTCTTTAGTCTCCTTGGACTTTAATTCTGAAGACGACACCTGCAGAGCACACTGAGGTCTGTGGAATCCCCCTCCATATCGGGGTATGCCTGCTGTCTCCTTGTGATCAGATCACGGAAGGGATGCTGTGCGCTTCCCACCATATACTACCAGGTATCGCGTGATTTCAGCCTGTCCCATTAGGTGAGGCGCATGCTGGCCACTTGAGTCACAGTGTGACTGCCTCTGCTGTGAAGTTCCTTTCTCCCTTGGTGACCAATAAGGAATTACTAGGGGTGCTTTGAAATTACTCAAGTAGCCCACTTCTTAAACTTTCAGTCCATTCATTCATTCTTTTTTCCTGCTTCAGCCCTAGAATCAGCCATTTCTCCAAAGAGCCCTTTGAGTGGAGAATGGTATTTAGAAGCCAAAATACCAGCAAAATCTGGGCACTAGGCGTGCTCATTGCTAGCACTGCTCCAAAACTGTGTCAGAGAGAGAGATAGGGAATGTACGTGTGCATACACACATACGTATTTTACACTGATACTTTCAATCGCATTCCAACACCACAGGATTAACTCTGGGCTTCTCTTCCATACATTTTTAACTCCCTCCTGTGTGAAATCTGGTCGCCATTATCCTTAACATATGTAAGTATTCAATTCTCCTCTTTGTACGTAACTACTCAAACGACTGCTGCCACCACCTCCACTGCATGGGCCCCTTGCCTGCCTTGAGCTCACACCCCACCCCAAACCCCTCCTCACCCCATTAGGGCTCTGCTGGCCCACAATGACCACCCCATATGGGCACCCTCTCACCTGACTTGGCTGTCACACCCCACATTGGGTGTTTATCCTTGTATGGCCTGTGTCTGGCAGCCTCGACTTGCAGGGATGCCCTCTTCCCCTGCTCAGGCTGACGCCACGCCACGGCGCTCTCCCTATGGATGCCGTCCTCACCCTGCTCGGGCTGACACCCCACCCTCCAGGCCATGCCTCTGTGCAAACGCACTCCCTGATCTGCCCTGAAGCCTGTGGGACTGAATTATTCAGGAAGGGGAAGGGGAAAAGGAAAGGCATGTGACAAGAAGCAAGACAAAGATGCTCACTACCACGTGAACTCAGTAATGTTGATCTTAGCTAGCAAAATAAGGTAAGTAAGAGAAATAAAATGTCTAAGGATCAGGGAGCAGAGGTGGCTCAAGCGGCTGAGTGCCTGCTTCCCACAGGGCAGGTCCTGCCCCCGGTGCCTCCAAAAACAAAACAAAACAAATGAAATAACCAGCTCGGGGGAGCCTGTGTAGCTCAGTAGTTGAGCACCGGCTTCCCACATACGAGTTCCTGGGTTCAATCTCTGGTCCCCAGAACCCCAGAAAAAAAAAAGTATAAGGATTGGAAAGAAATAAAATTGTCATTATTCGCAGATGACGTGAGCAGGTTGAAAATCTAGAAGGATCTACAAATAAAGCATTTGATCTGATGAGACAATTTTACCAGACTGCTTCATACAAAATCAATATACAAAATCAGTAACATTTTGATATACCAACAAATAGAAAATGAAATTTCAAGTAAGAGATTTATAATAGCAGTAGAAAACCCGAAGCAATTATTCATCACAAAGAGTAAAAAGTCTCTTTAAGCTAGAGAAATCTGGTGGTTGCCACTTTTTTAATCAAATGTGGTATGACCAACAGTGAAGCTGAATCAGGTCCCTCCTAATCTGATGTAATATGCAGTATCCTACATCGTCTAGGTGACAGTCTTGTCAAAATGTGAATCTAAAGAAGAAACAACCAGACAAATCCAAAATGTGAGAAATCCTGTAAGACAAGTAGCCTTGAGTGTTCAAAAAAGTCAGTATCATGTAAAAGAAATAAGGTGGGGGACTGTTCTACATTAAATCAGACCAGGGGAGCAGACGTAGCTCAGTGGTTGAGTGCCTGCTTCCCATATACGAAGTGTGGGTTCAACCCCTGGTATCTCCTAAAAAAAAAAATCATCAGACCAAAGTGATGGAATACTCAAAAGCAAGGCATGAACCTTGATTAAATCCTAGGTTCAGGGGAAAAATGCCGACCGATGGGTAGAAGGTATTTCGATGTGGTTTCGTTAACATTTCTTCACTTACTCTTTCAGCTTCATGTTTTCACCCCTAGCTGTTGGTATCTGGTCTTAAGGGAGATCATGGTCACTATCATGGTGACAACTATTAGGGGCAAGACATAAGCCCCTCTTGGTACCGCCTCCTCCCCCCAGCTTTTCTGGCTTCCGCAAGCACCCCACCCACCTACCCTGTTCAGGATGCGCTCAAGCTCGTAGACTGCTTGCAGGGCCCCGACCTCCAGCACCCGCAGCTGACAGAGTAAGAGGTGAACCACAGCCCGGGGGCAGGTCAGCATGTGGCAGTTCAAGCAGGAACCCCGGAGCAACAGGTAGAGTTTCTGAAGAGAGGGAATGAAAAAGAAACAGGTGATTAGAAAGAGACCTGATTTTGGTTTCTCCATAGTCCAATCAGCCCATATTCTCCACGTCAGTCTGTATGTTTAAAAAAGCCTCCCCCCATGTTTTCTCTTAGGGTTTCATTTTAATCCATTGCAATTTGGAAATTACTTCAGGTGTATGGTCTGATGTAGGGAACTACCTTTATTTTATTCTAAGTACTTAACTAAGAGAATTCTCTTTCTTTAATGTGACTAGCACACAAATATCATGTCCACCCACACTGTCATCTGTATAACTTAAAAAACAATCTGGGAAATGGATATATAAAGCTGACAATGTCCAGGCAGGACTCCAGACAGCATTCTTCTCTCACCACCTGGTCTTCCAGGGCTCTGTTCCACCCGAAGGGCTCAGAGAACACCCCAGATCCCTCTACTGCCACAGAACTTTGCCTCAATTTCTGAAGGGCTGGAAGGCCCTGAAACAGGAACAGGGGATAAATCTGGACACTTTCTCCCCAGGTGAAAAGAACCAAATTGGAATCAAACTGGAATTTGTTTGGCGGCTATAGGCCAAGTAGAATTGACAGGACTTGGCTCCTGGGAGTTCTCAATTCCACTTTAAAAGGCCTTTTAACCAACTCAAGAGTGTCTGGAGAGTACCCTGATGAGACCCTGCTTGTGGGGTGAGGGGTGACCCTCACCAGCTTCCCCAGCAGCCCTGAGCCCCACACATGCAAAGCCAACCAGGACAGGACATACGTCAAAGAGAAGGGGGTTGTACACGGTGAGCGGGAGCTCGATGTGGCCCAGGTGGCCAGAACAGCTGCTGAAGTCCTGCTGGCAGGTGGAGCACACCTCTTTGGAATCCGCAGGGCCCAGGGCCAAGTCATACAGGCCATTCACTGAGGGGTTCCCCAGGCTGTCCAGGTAACGAGGGTTCGTAATGGACTTAACACTTAATTTCCTAGAGGGATGAAAGAAAAAAAAAAGACCAAGGAAAAACTAAGGTGACCAACTTCTCTGACATTTCCTCTGAGGCATATACAAAATGAAGCCTCTAATTATTTAAAGCCTGTATCCTCAGACAGAATGAGAGCTGAGGAGGGGGAGTCTGTGCCTGCGCCTCAGCACTTAAGAGCACAGCTTGCCCACTACAGTCATCCAGGAAACGTTATTGAAGGAGTAAGAGTGGGGTAAGGTCTTTATTAAAGACAGATTTGAGTGCAAAATTTTACTGAATACCCTGGTAGACTGTTCACAAGAAAGAGTTAAGCACCTACTACATACCCCAAGCTTTGCAAACGGCATTTTCAGCCAGGGCCTGAGCTGAGTCTTATAAGCACTTGCCAGGTGAGGCAACTCCAGGCTCAGAGCAGTGAGGTGATTTAATCCAGGTGAGATGCAAATGTGGGGGAGGCAGGAGCTGGACCAGGCCCAACTTGAAGGCCACAGTTCCATAAAGGGAATGTGACCCAAAAATCACTCTACAGAGGCACACTCAATGCAAGAAAGGTAAAGCACAAATATCCACTGAGAAATATAACCTGCTTTGCAAAAGGTTTCATCAGAGTATTTTATGTTTGGCTTTAAGGGGACTCTCAAAGGACATTTAAATACATTCACGTCAAGCTTGCATTAAAATTTTTTTCTTTTTTCTGGTTTAGAAAATAAAGATAAGGACAAAGAAACTATCCAAATCTCTCAACCTAGAGAATAGCAATGGCAACATTCACAAACGTTTTCCATGAATACATTTTTAAAAAGCACAACAGGAATCATTCTGTATTTCTAGCACTATATTTGTTCTTGTTCATTTAACATTAAATGACCCTGGAAATGTGTGATGTGCTGTGAGTGTAAAGGGCTCGCTGGATTTCAAAGACAGTATGAAGAAAAGATATGTAAACTATCTCACTGTTAGTTTTTTATATGGATTATATTTGAAATGATCTGTTGAGTTAAATAAAACAGATCCAATTAAAAAAAAAACAAAACATTAAATGAGTGCTTTTCAGACACTGTGAATTCTTTAGAATTATAATTCTTAAGAATTGCAAAATCTTCCACTCAATGGCAATTAATAGAATTCATTTAACCAAACTCTATAAGCAAACTTATCATACCTTTCTGCATAGGATAATACAAACTTCTAATTATTTCTGAAGAACATAATCTAAGGAGTGGAGTGAAATCCCTGACTCAAAAGGTGCAAACGATTTTGAAGCTCCTGATATAGTCTGCTCTGCTGCTTTCCAGAAAAAGTAGGCTCATATTATATGTGTCCACCTGTTTTAGCTGGCACTGAGACTTAGCACTTAAAAAGCTTTCCAAATTTAGGGGTAAAATGCGATCCCACTGTTGGACTGATTAACTTTTTAAATTATGGCTTCCTTTTTTCTCTTTAAGCTGTTTTCATCCTTGTTTTATTTTTTAAATTAAAAGCTTAGTGTTTCTTACTATTCTACGTGAGCTTTTTATGTATAAGGATATTAGCCCTCTAATATAACGATGCCAAACATTTTTCCTAGTTTATAATTTGCTTCCTAATATTTTCCAATTTTTAACAACTTTGTTGAGATGTAATTCACACACCATACAATTCAGCCATTTAAAGTGTACAATTCAGTGGGTTTTAGTAAATTCACCAGGTTGTACAACCATAATCACTGATTTTAGAATATTTTCATCTCTCCTAAAAGAAACCCTGTACCCATCAGCAGTCACTCCCTATTCCCCAGCACCCCACCCCTCCACAGCCCTAAGCAACCACTAATCTATTTTCTGTCTCTAGGTATTTGCCTATTCTGGGCACTTCACATAAATGAATTCACACAGTTCCTGCAACTAGCTTCTTTCACTTAGCATGTTTTGAAGGTTGAACAATGTTGTAGCACATATTGGTACTTAACTTTTTATTGCTGCATGCTGTTCCATTGTGTAAATATGCCACATTTAATTTATCCATTCATCGGTTGATGGGTATTGGAGTTGTTTGCATTTTTTGGCTATTATGAAGAGTGGTGCTACAAAAACTCAGGTACAAGTTTTTGTGTGGATGCATTTTTTCCCCCCTAATTTCTCTTGGGTATTTACTTAGAAGTGGAACTGCTGGGTAAGATGGTAATTCTATGTTTAACTTTTTGAGAGATTTACAATGGTTTTCCAAAGCGGCGGCAACATTTTTCATCCCCACCAGCAGTGTGTGAGAGTTTCAACTTCTCCACTTTCTCACCAACACTTGTTATTATCTATCTTTTTGGTTGAAGTCATCCCAGTGCGTTTGAAATGGTATCTCACTGTGGTTTAGATTTCCATTTTCCTAATGGCTAATGATGCTGGGCATCTTTTCATAGGCTTATTGGCCATCTGCATATCTTCTTTGGAAAAATACCTATTCAAACCCTTGGCTAATTTTTTTTTTTTTGGCTCATTTTTAAATTGGGTTATTTGACTTTTTATTACTGAGTTGTAAGGATGTTTTATATATTTTATCTATGAGTCTCTTACCAGACAAATGATTGGCAAATAACTTCTCTCATTCTGCAGGCTGTCTTTTCACTTACTTTTTACAGTATCATTTGCATAAAATTGAAAACTTCAATGAGTTAAATTCATTGGTCATTTCCATGGTACTTTCTTCTTCTACTACCTTTATGCTAAGTACTTCCCCTTCAGAAATCAGACATTCATCCACATTTTCTTCTCATTCATTTTACATTCGGCCCTAAAACATTTACTGCATAAGGCAAACACAAGTTAATGAGGTCTAGGTGTGCATTACAGTCTTTCACTACTGGATCTGCTCTCTTTATCATGGTCTATAAGTTGGCACTTCATTTCCTTTTCCCGAGTCCACAGTGATGGAAAATGAGTGGGCAAGTGGGACCAAAGCAGGCCTATGCTAACTGGCGGAGGGCAGACGTTTTGTGATAAAGGCAACAGAAATAATTCATATCCAGAGATGAAGGTATTTTTTTGGTCTCCATCCTCCAAGATACTCTATGTCATGGTGAGGCAGACCTTGGCTTTCACAGGTAAGAAGGAGTAGGTTTCATAAGAGGTGATCTCCAGGACACAAAACACCCAACATGACAGCTTCCTGACACGAGAAAGGCTGCTGTGACCTCTTCTTGCCCCCACTGGGGGCAGGGAGGAAGCATCTCTGAGGAAGAACATGGCTTTGTGGTTAGCAAGACCACAGTGCACAGAAGTGGATTTCCCAGAACTCTGGAAAGCTAGCAGGAGAGGCACTCTTCAGGCCCCGAGGTAGCGCGGAGGAGAACCTGCCGAGTGCTTCCTGAATGGTGACCTATGTCCCCAATGTGAAATGATGGTGGCCCCTCAAGAGCTAAGCTGCTTGCGTGGCCAGTGTCACTGTGAGGACGACCTGCTGCATGGCTCATGTCAACATGGCCATCTTGCCACTGGTAAGCTGATTACTTACACGGGGGACTTAATGCAACCAGGTTGTGTATGGCCTCTTCCCACCAACCTGGAGGCCACTTGCCAGTGCTATACTGTGTGACGCTGGACAAACCTTGTGGCATTTTTTTCATGCGAAAAATGGGCATAGCAGCAGCTGTTACGCTGATTAGAAGAAAATGTGTACAAAATACATTTTTGCTGTATTTGCTGGGGTAGAGGAGAAAGTCCCTGTCTCCATTATGGGAAGGGGGCAAAAGCCAGGGGCAACCAGCAAAGGATTCCCCTGGAGGGTAGAGAGTTTGAGACCATGGACATTGGTGTGCAGCCTTGGGTTTGAGGACAACCTCTGCCACTTCCTAGTGAGTCACTTTGTCCTCAGGGCCTGAATTTCCTCTCCTGTAACTGGAGATGCCCATCACAGATGGCTCTAGTAAGGAATGAAAGTGCCACATACTCTGCAAGCAGCTCCCCCTTCCACCCATTCCTGTACTCAACAAGTATCTACTGAGTGCTTACTATATGCCGGAGATAGTTTTAGATATCGAGGAAAGAGACAAAAATCCCTGTCTTAATGGGCTTTACATTGAAAGAAGGGAGAAAAAAAAAACAAAAGAAACGAGTCCATTAAATGGAAGAAAATGCTATGGAGAATAATAAGGCAGGGAAAGCAAAGGACAATAGTGTGAGCCGGTCGTCAGGGAAGCCCATGGGAAGAATGAGATACTTGGGCAAGGCCTTAAGGAGAGAAGAGAGCAAGACATGCAGCCACCTGGATGAGGACATGATAAGAGGAAGAAACAGGGAGTATAAAGGTCCTGGGTCCGTGAGGGTCTGGCAACAGCAAGGAGGCCAGGGGGCTGGAACAGAGGTGAGGACAGAGAGGGAGGGGGTAAGAGCCAGCACTGTCACCAATATTACCCAGAGCTGTAACTCAGGAGTTATTCATCCATTCACTGAAGAAAAGAATGCGACACACAGGAAGCTCAATGTTAGAAGGAAAATACAAATGTAACCAGACACAAAAAGTGACTGAGGCACCATAATAGACAACTGTGTTAGGTATGGAAAGACCTCAGAGAACGAGGGAGGTTGAGCTGAGTCTTAAGATGCTCTCCAGATACGTGATGTGGATGCGGGGCAACAGAACAAAGTAGGTCCATCCCTCTGGCAGAAAGGATATTCCCCATAGAGGAAATAGCTTACGGAAAGGCCCAGTCGTTGCAAGAGGACGGCGGTTTCCGGAATGTACAAGTGGTTTAGAACGACTAGGAAGAGATGGTTTTATCGCTAAAATCTGCATCAGTTTGATCATGGGAGACCTTGAAGGCTATCCTGAGTAAAGCATGCTTTATCTGGGGGAAATGGAGAGCCTTTATGGGGTTTTAAGGATGACGGCATTTGCACTTTGGAAGAATAATTCTGACAGCAGTGTGGAGGATGGACTGGACAATGTAAGCGGGGAAGGGTGGAAGGAAAGGGCAATTCAAACAAGAAATAAGAGCTTGATCTAAGGCAGTGGAAGTTGGGATGGAAAGATGGCTACAAAACAAAACAAATGTAGGTGATACATAGAAAGAGTCCAATATACAACTCAGGTGTCAGGAGGGATACCTCTAGAATTACTTCCCAGTTTTTCGTGCCCCATTTTACGCTAGAATTGATACAGTTTTGGAGGAGCAAACTGAGTTTTTGATATATGAATTTAAGATACTTGTGTAAAATTCAAGTAAGGATATCCAGAAAACAACTGAATAAGTGGATCTAAAAATCAGAAGGAAATTGGCCTGGTGATTTAAATACGAAAGCATCAATCCTGACAGCACGGAGATTGTGTAGGAATAATATCTAGGGTAATAAAAGCAGCACAACTAGGATAGAACCTCGGAGAACATGATCATTCAAAGAGTAAAAAGAGGAGCCACCTTAGAATTAGAGCCACCGAGAATTAGAACATGACTCCTAAGAGCAAGGACCTTATTCACCAATGTGTCACTAACGCCTGGCTTAGTGCCTGGCAAAAACTGGATACTTAAAGGAGCGAGGAAGAAGTACTTGTCTCAGAAGTAGAAGGAGAACCTGAAATCCAAAACGGTCTCCGGAAGAGAGGAAAATTTCGAGAAGAGGGCGTGATCGAAATGAGGATTAACCAGAGAGCCTCTGTACTTAACAACGAGAAGTCCTGGCAAAGAGGAGTTGTAGTCTGAACTGGGTCTTGAAGAACAATCATTTTATAGGCAAGAGGAGACTAATTAAGTGTTTAGCCGAGTCCGAGGCACTACAGTAGCTCCATCCCCCCCCGCTCCCGCCTCGCTGCACGCTCTGCTCCCAGCCCCGAGCGTCCCCAGGACTACGGATCCCAGAAGCCCACGCGCCTGACGTTAGGGACGCCGAGGGCGGAAGGGGCGCAAGCCTTCCTGGGAACAGTAGTTCGGGTGTCGCCCTCCAGAGCCTGGCTCTGCGCGCTTCCCATCAACTCCTTACTTGAGCTCTTCGGCAGAATACATTCCGAAGGAAATGCCCTGCAGCCGCCGCCAGGGCATATGCTTGCTCCCCAACATCCTCCAAGTCAGTTCCGAGTTCCGACACCCAGAAAGATGCTGCGAACCACCACGGCTCAATTCCTATCTCAGCCTTAAACCCAAGGGCCCACCATGTGACTCTGAAGACGCTTGCGCGAGAGAACTGCTAGCTGGGACGAGATTTACGTGGATGAGACTACTTCAACCGTGGGGGGAGAAGGAAAGTAATTACACGACTCTCACTCGCGCTACTTTTTGAAAGCGACCAAATATATGTAGGGCATCACAATAAACTTTCAGAAACTTTTCTGAGGCAAAAGCAGCGTATTGAACTTTTACAATCCATAACAAGGTTTTTCAAGCTAAAAGACTGTCACCTCCCGTTGCTTTCGTCCGGTTCCTCTCAGCCAATACCTGTGCCGTTGCCCACCTGCCTTGTCCCGCCCTCCGTGACGCAAAAGGACGAGGGCGTGTTTTCGTACCATACTCAGCGGAGAGGTTAAAGATGGCGGTGGCAGCGGTGTTGTGCTGTTGTAGAGCCCGTTGTTGGCCTCGCCTGCCCCTGACCGGTAGGCAGGCAGGTCTGTGTGGACGGGCCCCAAGTTGCAGGTAAGAGAAGTCTAGGGCATGCACGAGGAAGGCTCCGTGGCCATCTTAGGCCTCTCTGTCCCCCTTTCCCCAAGAGGAATGCCCATGCACGCTCCTGGCGGCCGCATGCTTGAAGCACCCGCCCGCGGAGCCCGCATCCTTAAAATAGGGACAGAAACGCAGTTTCATATTTTTTTGGTTGTCTGCAAGGTCCTAGAGTTAAACCTGACAGCAAAAAAAAAAAAAAAAGGGTACTTCTCGTGGAATTTATAGTTTAGTGAGTGTACCTGGCTATTAGCAATCTCTCCTCTTCTTTAAAAAAATATTCAGCTGTGTGTGCTGAGTGTTGGGATGTTTGACCGAAGAAATGATCAGGTGTTTCTTAAATGGAAATGTCTAAAAGATCTGAACACGCCCTTTCCTATATTAGATTGCGATGGTTGTTAACAGCTTGGAACATATCATTCACATGTGTACTTTTTTTATTTCCCACTCAGTGAAAATAGTGATGTTGAAGAAATTTGAGAGGCAGTAACTTGTAGTGAAAAGTTGAGAAAGCTCAATGTTTTAACTTCCTTGGTTGAATAAATAGTAGGCATATTTCCTCAGCTGTTAAAAGGGGCTCTTAGTGACCATGCAAAAAATTGTTAGGATTTCAAAGAGTTGATTCCTTTTCTGAAATGTTCTTAGGAGAGATGAATTCTATCTTACGATGGTACCTGAAACCAGATAACAACCGAAGAAGTATTTTCATGTCTAATCACATCTTGATAGTTTTCTGAATGGTATTGAAGCCATTGAGGAAAGAAATACCAGTGATGATAATAATAGTGCAGTTATTTGTGTGGTGTATTTTTTTTGCAGTGTAATCAGGACATTTTTAAAGCTCAATTTTGGGTCAATGATTCTCTTTTGGGAAAAAATAATTTTTAACTTGAGCCACTGAAAATGGAAAACAGTACTTCGAAGTATGAATATGTACTGAACTTATGTATTCAGTACATTCTTGACTGTTCAAAGAAGCAGAATAAAAAACTGGTTTATCTGTAGTTTGGAGATACTTGTTTTAAGTAGGGTAGGCCTTTATTATCAGGGCCCTATGCCTGTAAAAGCAGGTGCTCGCTAAATTTTTCCTCTTAATCTCAGTGTGTTTTAGGTTCCTAAAGTTGAAAGGTCTTAACTTTCAAAGCAGTTGCTGAGATTGTTCAAGTGCTAATAATAAATTATTTTAGGGGGAGGAGGTGGTTCTGATTTTATGTAATGAGATTGATGGCCTTCTTCAAAAGATTTTGACCTCTTGGCTCCATATCTTGTATCCATCCTATAATGCAGTGTAGGTCATGTCTTCTCAGTCAGTTCAATCCATGACAATTGGAAAATTTGGACTCAGAATGTACATAAGTAGAGGTGAGATGGGAATTTCACTAATGGGAATTAACCTTAGGACTTTTATTTTTCAGATTGTATTCTGAAAGTGCAACCCTCCCAAAGGTTGAAGGAGCTGATGTAACTGGTATGTAAAAAAAAATCTATGGAAATTATTCTATTTTTAGATTGACACATTATATTTTTTTATAATACTAGTATTGGGAAACTTTTGTTAACTTTGCTTTATTTTTCATTGTAAGGTATTGAAGAAGTGGTCATTCCAAAAAAGAAAACTTGGTGAGTATACAATCAGTGTTCATTCAGCAAATGGTTGAGTGCTTATTATGAGTGAAATATCCTAGATGTTGAGGGAGGAGGGTTGTATGCCAGACATGTAAATAAAAACAAATAAATAAATACATCAGAATTATAGAAGCTGAGAAGTGCTATGTAGGAAATGTGATGTAATTCAGGGTGCAGGGTTTGGTAAGAATGTTCTCCCAGGACGGGGGAAAACAGGAGGTTTACAGAGAAACTCTTGAAAGGATTTACTTAAAAGAGTTGAAAGACCTGAACTAAGTATGGGTTAATATTTACATAAGAAGGACCAGTCATGGGGAACAGAGGTGGTTCAAGCAATTGAGCACCTCTCTTCCACATGGGAGGTCTGTGGTGCCTAAAGAGAAGACAAGCAGAAAAAGAGAGTGCACAACAAATGGACACAGAGAGCAGACAGTAAGCACAAACAATGGGGGGGGGCGAGGAGGTGATAAATAAAATAAAAATCTTAAAAAAAAAAAGGCAGTCGTGAAAATTAACATTAGAATAATTTCTTTTTGAAAATGAATTTTGAGGTGGTTTTTTTTTTTTTTTTTCATTAGAAAACTTGTGAGTTTACAGTACACTCGTACGTAATGTGCAGAATTCCCATTCAGCACTCCTCCACCAATACCTTATATTGTTGTGGAACGTTTGTTGTGGATAATGAAAAGACATAACAGACTATTAACACTAGCTATGGTCCATAGTGTACACTTAGTATATTTTTTTCTATATACCGCCTATTATTAACATGTATTAGGATTGTACATTTGTTGTAGTTCGTGAGAGGTCACGCTCATATTTGTACTGTTAACCCCAGTCTATATTACACCACATGGTTCATCGTGTTATACAGTCCCATGCCTTGTACAGTCCATCCAAAGTGTGCACTCATTGGCTCACTTTCATCACAAAGTTGTGCAATCATGGCCTCAGTAAATTTTTTTTAACATTTTCACACCCCATAACCCCCTGTTATTGACCCTTAACTTCTTTGACATTGATGCAAGAATATTACAAATTGCTGTTAACTATAGTCCATAAGTTACATTAATTGTATTTCTCCCATGCATCACTATATTCTTACCACCTTGTAATTGTGACATAGATTTATTCTATTTCAAAGAAGAACATTCTTTTATTTGTATTATCTACAATCCTTACCACTTCCAGGTTCACTATTTTATTCAGTCCCTAGGTTATTCTCTTTCTCTCAATTGACATTTACATCCCTAGACTATCCCTTTCAACCACAATCCCATTTTTAAACCAGCCATGTTAGTTATGCCCACTATAATGTGCTCCCATCAACTCTATCCATTTCCACACTTTTACAGTCAATTGAAAATTATACATATATTAAACATCAGTACCCCTTCTCAGTCCTCATCCTATCTCCTGATGACCTATAGTTTAGGTTTTAACTCTGTATTTATTTTTCCTATGTGTCCCAATTTCATTTCTTAGAGCAGCATAGTATTTCATCGTATGTATATATCACATTTTGTTTATCCGTTCATTGGTTGGTGGACATTTGGGTTGGCAATTGTGAATAGTGCCGCTATAAACATCGGTGTACGAATGTCTGTTCATGTCACTGTTTTCAGTTCTTCTGGATTTATTCCTAGTAGAGGAATTGCTGGATCATATGGCAGTTCTATATTTAGCTACCTTAGGTACCGCCAAATTGTCTTCCACAGAGGCTGCACCATTCTACATTCCCACCAACAGTGGAGGAGTGTTCCTATTTCTCCACATCTCCAGCAGTTGTAGTTTTCTTTTTTTCTTTTTTTTTTTAAATAATGGCCATGAGATATGAGATGATTATCTTATTGTAGTTTTGATTTGCATTTCTGTAATAGCTAGTGATATTGAATATTTTTTCACATGCTTTTGCCCATTTGTATTTCCTCTTGGAAGAAATGTCTAAGTCTTTTGCCCATTTTTAATTGAATTGCTTGTTCTTTTATTGTTGAGTTGTATGATCTCTATATAGCATGGAAATCAAACCCTTATTAGATATGTGGTCCCCAATGTTTTCTCCCATTGACTGGGTTGCTTTTTCACCATCTTGACAAAGTCCTTTGAAGCACAAAAATGTCGAAGTTTGAGGCAGTCCCATTTATCCGTATTTTTCTTTTATTGTCAAAAATCACTTTATCGTACATATGAGGGTCTGTTTCTGAACCATCAGTTTGGTTCCATTGGTCATTATGTCTGTCTGCATGCCAGTACCACGCTGTTTTACTACTGTAGCTAGATAATATGATTTAAAGTCCAGAATTGAGAATCCTCCAACTTCGTTCTTCATTTTTCAGATGTTCCTGGCTGTTTGGAGCCCCTTAACTTTTCAAATAAATTTTGGTAATTGGGTTTTCCATTTCTTCAAAAAGGCCGTTGGAATTTTTATCACCATTGCATTGAATCTGTATATCAGTTTGGTTAGAATTGACATCTTAACAATATTCAGTCTTCTAATCCATGAACACAGAATTTTCTTTCATTTAATTAGGTCTTTGGTTTCTTTTAACAATATGTTGCAATTTTCTGAATACAAGTGCTTTATGTTCTTTGTTGTTTATTCCTAAATATTTGATTCTTTTTATGGCTATTGTAAATGGAATTTTTTCCTGACTTCCTCCTCAGATTGCTCATTACTAATGTATAGGAAAACTACTGATTTTTGAATATTAATCTTGCATCCTGCCACTCTGCTGATTTTGTTTATTAGCCCTAGTAGCTTTGTTGTAGATTTTTCGGGACTTCCTAAGTATAGGATCATACCATCTGCAAATAGCAGAAGTTTTGCTTCTTCCTTTCCAATTTGGATGCCTTTTATTTCCTTTTCTTGCCTGATTTCTTTAGCTGAAACCTCTAGCACTATATTGAACAGCATTGGTTGACTTTGGGCATCCTTGTCTTATTCCCAGTCTCAGGAAAAGCTTTCAGTCTTTTACCATTGAGTACAATGTTAGCTGTGGGTTCTTCATATATGCCCTTTATTGTCTGAGAAAGTTCCCTTTGATTCCTATCTTTTGGAGTGTTTTTACCAAGACAGGATGCTGTATTTTGTCAAATGCCTTTTCTGTGCCCATTGAGAGGATATTTTCTGCAAAGTCTGTTTCTTGGTTACAGACTCCCAGTTTCTGTTTATCTTTGAATATTCTAAACTTGCCCTCATTTTTCTTTTTCAAAAAAAAAAAATATATATATATTTTGGAGGTACTGGGGATTGAACCCAGGACCTTGTACATGGGAAACAGGCGCTCAACCACTAAGCTACATTTGCTTCCTCACCCTCATATTTTGAAAGACAACCTTGCCAGATATAAGATTCTTGATTGGCAGTTTTCCCGTATCTTAAATATATCCTACCACTGCCTTCTTGCCTCCATGGTTTCTGATGAGAAATAACACTTAATCTTATTGGGCATCCCTTGTATGTGATGAACTTTTTTCTCTTGCTGTTCTCAGGATTCTTTCTTTATGTTTTGCATTTGACATTCTGACTAATATGTGTCTTAGAGTAGGTCTATTCAGATTTATTTAAGATGGGAGTACATTGTGCTTGGACACAGATATCTATGTCCTTCATTTGGTTTTGGGAAATTTTCTACTGTTATTTCCTCAAATATTCCTTCTGCTGCTTTTCCCTTCTCTTCTCCTTCTGGAACACCAGTGACGTGGGTTTGCATGTCTTTTGCCATCATTTAGTTTCCTCAGACCCTGTTCAGTTTTTCCATTTTTTTCTTTATCTGTTCTTTTGTATGTTTGCTTTCAGAGGCTCTGTATTCAAGCTCTCTGATCCTTTGTTCTACCTTCAAATCTACTGTTATGTGCCTCCTGTGTATTTTTTATTTCATTTATTGGGCCTTTGAATCCCATAAGATCTGCTGTTTTTCTACGTATACTTTCAAATTCTTCTTTATGCTCACCCAGTGTCTTCTTAATATCCTTGATCTCTTTAGCCATCTCATTGACTTTATTAAGGAGATTTGTTTGAACATCTGTGATTAGTTGTCTCAACTCCTTTATGTCATCAGGAGACTTAGTTTGTCCCTTTGACTGGGCCATACCTTCCAGTTTCTTGGTATAGATTGTAAGTTTTTGTTGGTGTTTTGGAAACTGATTTATTGGAGCTATTTGTTCTTGGCCACTTTTCTCTCTTTAGTTGAGAGCTTTCTGTTTGGCTTTGTGCTACAGCCCTTCTTTGATACTTGGTTCTATTTAATTTGGGACTTTATAGTGGCTTGTGTCTAGCCAATCTGAATTTTTTCAACTCTTTCTCTATTTCTTCCTTGTTGGTTGCGGAATGAAGTCGAGGATGTGGTTGGCACTATAAGCTGTGGAGGCTGAAGCTGTCTGCGTTGCCCTAGGAACTGATGAAGCTTCTCCCACCTTTCTCTTCCTGCAAGGGGTAGGGACGGAGCTGCAGCCGTGTGCAGTAATCCAAGCTGTGCAAGCCAAGACCATCTGTAGTTGCCTGGAGAGACTCACAAAGCTTCATGCCCCTTCCTCCCCAGCCTAGGGTGGGGCTAGAGCCACAGGTGTGGGCAGCAAACTAAGCCATACAAGTCAAAACTGACCGCAGTTGCCCAGGTAGACTGGTGAAGTACTGGCCCCTCTCCTCCCCTGCCAGGGGTGGGAATGGAGCCTCTGGTGTGCCCAGCAGTCTGCTCTGTGCAAGCCAAAAATGACTGCAATTGCCCTGAGAGGGTGAGGGAGCACTGTCCCTCCTGCTCTGTCAGGGGTGGGAATGGAGCCACAGGAGTGTCCAACAGTCTAGTCCATGAGGGCCCAAAGTGCCTGCATTTGCCCCAGAGAGGCTGGTGCAGGTCCCCCCAGCTTCCTTCTTTCCTGAGGTGGGGCTGGAGCCTACATTAGGGCAGCAGTCTGACCTGGGTGGAAAGAAGCTGGTCCCTACAACCACTGATTTTCAGTCAGTCCTGCTTCCCCTCATGGCAGGGGCGGAGTTAAAATGGAGGCTTCCAGCCTCTTTCCGACTTGTACAGGCTCAAACTTTAGCTCTTCTTAGGATTGGACTTTTACGTCTTAGGATTGGACTTTTACTTATCAGTAACTGAAATTGGTGCCTGACCATCCTTCCTCCCCTGTTTTTGGGAAATGGAGCTTCCAACTCCAGCCAGAGAATAGCTCCACAGGTGGTTTGGGTTGCCAGCAGGGGAATAGGTCCAGTCTTCACAGCGTGGAGGGCTCTACTCATGAATCTTCACTGCACATAGGCAGTCTACTCCTTCCATTCTTCCAAGGATGTTGCAGGATGCTCTTCTGGTCTCCTGGGGCCCCCAAACAAGTGATTTAGATAGCTCCGGGTGATTACTGACTGCCCTGTAGGACGAGCTGACTCTTACTCCGCCGCCATCTTGCCCCTCTAGAAAAATTTCTTTTTAATGGAAGTTATTTCTCAAATGGTTAGGAGACCAGACAAATGAAATTATTACATTTATGGTCTTTATTGAGATTGAATAAATGATGTGAACTGCAACTTAGCTTTTTTATTCACATGATACATTCTTGAACAAATTGCTGTATCTCATTTACTCATTTCTTGAATATGTAACAACTAAAACTTCTTCACAAAAGTGATCGTAGTAATATATTATTGAATGCATTCAAAGGCCCCTCAAAGAGCCAGTTCTTTTCTGAGAGTGACGTAAAGACTTATTTATTTTTCTAAAAAATCTAAAAATTATAAAAGTGATGAATGTTTATCACCAAGAGGGTGATGGAGTAGTAAATCTAACTTATTAAAAGGAAGCAAAATTACTGACAATCCCACTTCCCAGAGAAAAATTGCTTAATTTGTGCCATAAGTAAAATGGGGGTAACAGTAGTACCTGTCTGAGGATTCTGTGAGCATTTTAAACGTGCCTCTCACGTAATCCGATCTCAGTATGTGATAGCTATTATTTTAACGCTTGAGGGTTTAACCTCGTTTAATTTTTGTGCATATTATACATCTCCATCTCGCTCAGTAGAATTGAATTGTCATATGTACTGTTTTATCCTCTGCTTTTAATCTTTAATGGCTATATAGTTTTTCATAATGTGGATATATTCAGGCTCATTTCTGTCTTCCTGGCCCAAGAACTGAAACAGCCAAGATATGAGTAAGAATATATGTATCCAGGAATGTGGCATTTTCCTGAATGGCATTCAAGAGCGTAGTACTCTTATCAGCCCCTTGTGCCTCTACCCCTGAAGAAGGCACTATAGAGGATACAAAAGAGGGGGCAATTGGAGTGTGTGCTCACATATAGAACAGGGTTTGGCAACCTAAGGCCTATTTTTATATGGCCCATGAAATAAGAATGATTTTTATATTTCTTCATGTTTTGTATAGTGCAGAAAAATCAAAAGAAGTGTATTGTTTCATGACACGTGAAGATTATATGATATTCAGATTTTAGTGTCAGTTAAAATTTTATTGGAACATAGCCTCATTTATGTGTTGTCTGTAGCTACTTTTGTGTTAACAGCAGAGCTGAGTAGTTGCAACAGAGACCATATGGCCCATAAAGCCTAAAATATTTCTGCCCCTTTACTGAAACTTTTCAAACTCCTGATATAATGCCTCTGGTTCCCAGGCTGGGGAACTTCAGGGCTTTTAGACTCGGAAGAAGCCATAAAGGCTACAAGGTCCTGTTTCTTGATTTTAAAGATGAAGCATCTCTTGAGCCTGTGATTTCCCAGATCACACAAAGGAGGTCCTAGTTCGGTTCCTGGTGCCTCCTAAGAAGATGAGCACACAGCAAGGGGGTGGGGAGAAATAAATAAAATCTTTTTTTTAAAAAAATGCCATCTTAAAAAAAAATGGGTAGAAAACCCAATGATTATTATGTACGTCAGGGAAATACTCAATTTTGATGTAAAATAAAATTCCTTTATGTTCTTTGTCTTTTTCAGGTGACTTATATTCTTAAGAATGCTATGTTAAACTTTCTTTAAAAGAATATAATTGTTTTATTAAATTTACTGTAATTATTTCCCTTTTAGACCTGGAACACATTAAGTCTAAAACTGGTGTAAAAGCACATCTTGTTGGTCAATTATTCCAATGAAACGTCCTTTTTCAGTAGTGAAGGTCCCCACTCAAAGGAGCAGTCGACAGCTGGCCTGAAATGCTCACCATAAAGCCGGGGCTCTTAACCTTTTTTATTCCATGGACCCCTTTGCCAGTCAGGTGAAAACCGCAGACCCTTTTTTAGAATGTAGCAGCAGACAGTTTTATGATACTCAGCATTGGAGGTCAGAGAAAATAAAGATAATAGGTTGATTTCTTTCAGCTGAAGCTCATAAACCCCTTGGGGGTTCATGGACACCCCCCTGGTTAAGAACCCCTGCTGTAAAGGTTCATATGGTTGACAGATTCTAAACCAGGAGGGTGCCTCAGAATCACCTGGGCGTTCAGTAGAAATGCACATGGCAATGCTCGGTGGATCTTGGAGGTTTTGATTCAGGAGGTCCAGAGTGGAGTGTGGGGCTTAGTCTTATCTATAGCTGGAATTAGGAGAGACCAATTCAGATAACAGAGGCAAGAGTTGTCCAGAAAGCCACAGTAAAATCCAAAGACAGGTGGATAGGAGGAGGTAAGATTCAGGATTGGAGTTCTATGAGGTGAGGGTGGGAATCATTAACCTTGGGTGAAGGTATTAGGGAACAAGGTCAGAGGGGGCAGGTAAAGCGTAGCAGGAATATGTGCTAACCACATTTAAGTGAAAGAACTGGGCAATTTTCTCATCTTCTGACCTGACCCTCATTACTCTAGTGATCTTACAAGGTAGGAATTGGCTCTAGCTGAGACTTGAATTTCTTTTTTTGGTCTTTTGTTAACTTGTAATTCTCATTCTTAGGGATAAAGTGGCAGTTCTTCAGGCACTTGAATCCACAGTTCACCGGGTAAGTAGGATTTGGTTGGTTCTTGAACCGTATTAGTGGTCTTTATGAAGAACGTGTTGAAATGCATGTTCCTGGGGGGTGGTTCTAGTGTGGTGGCCATAAAGCCAATGATTCATGGACCAATATTGTGCCTGCGGTGCTGGAAATAACACATTGGTTAAGAGAGTGGGTCCTGGAACCAACCTTTTTGTTTTATAGTCAAGCACTAACTTTGTGATCTTAGGCAAGTTCTTTTTATCTCTCAGTGTTTTGTTTCCTGATCTACAAAATGGGGATTAATTATAACACCAGTGTTCTGGTGAGAATTAAATGAGTTGTAAAAGGGTATAGGACAGTGCCTGGCACAAAGGGAAATGCACTGTAAATGCTAACCATTTCATGAGTACTACTACTATCTTGTTGATATCTTTTATGTGTCAATAATTGGCTCTGTTGGCAATTCAGGAATAGATTTATAGTCTGATAAATACACTGGAACCTTTATAAATACATCAGAAATGGAATTTTATGTTTGATTGTATTTTTCATTAGCAACTATTTTTTAATTGCAGCTCTGGGAAAAATGTGTAAAATAATTAAGTCCTTTCTCCTGCCACAGTGTCTGGATACTGACCCTGCCCAAGGCTATAATCACAAACGTTGAGAATTATTTTTCGTTGTAGATGTTAAACTTACAGGGTGTTGGGCTCAGTTTCTGAGGAAAGGTTTTAAAATACTGCATCTCCCCACTTGGAAAGCGTTGAGACTTTTCACAGCTCACTTATCCATAAATAGGTGTCTGAGCTATAAACTAGAGAGATAAGGTGTGAGATTGTTCTTGTGATATGGCTCAGGGCCACTTTCAGGTCACCGAAGTACCTGACTTATCAGGGTTTTGGCCCTTAAGGTCAGGGCAGAGCTCAGTGGTTAAACGTTTCCTTCCCCATGTATGAGGCCCCGGGTTTAATCCCCAGTACCTCCTAAAAAAAAGAAAGATCCAAGGGGTAGTCATTTATTCATTCGTCATCAGCAGTGCTTACCAAGCCCTGGGCTGGGTTATGGAATTTAGATAGGCACAGTCCTTGTATAGTTCCTAGAGGAGAGTGCTGAAAGATCGAATGAGGAGCTCAGTGACAGGGTGAAGCAGACAGGCCTGGGCTGTCACAGGAGCAGTGGGAAGGCGGTGTCTGACCCAGACTGGGAAGGGGCTTTGCAGAGGAGTTGACAATCATGAGTGCCTTCCATTTATTGTCCTGGGAATGAAGTCCGTGCTAGGGCTCTCAAGGCCCTGCGTGGTCTGTCGCCCATGATCTCTGGCTGCCTTTGCTCACTCTGCTCTAGCCACACCAACCGCCTACCTGTATCAGCAGCCCCAAGCCTACCTCAGGGCTTTTATGCTTGCTCTCCCTTTGGTGGCCATGTAGCTTGCCCCTTCATCTTTCAATATTTTGCTTAAATATTATCTCTTCAGTGAGGCCTCGCCCTGACCTCTCCATTCAAAATTAGGGCTCTCTTTTTTGTTACTTCCTTATCCCTTTCTCTAATTTTTCTGTGCAGCAGTTGCCTTCTTTTAATTAATTATGTATTTTTTTATTTTAAAATTTTTATTTCCTAAATATTTATTTCAGACTAGACTGTAAACTATGAGGTGGCAGGGATTTTTGCCTGGTGTCTCCCTAGTAGCTAGAATAATGCCTGGTGCATATTAGGTGCTCAATAAATATTTGCTGAATGAATGAATAAGAAGTGCCCTGAACGGAGGCAGTGGCATTTGGGATAGAGTGGGTGGAGCAGGTAGGTTATCTCCCCTAAGGAGAAGAGAATTGGTAGAACATGGTGGTATAGTCGGAGTAGTGCAAGGCAACTAGCCTCAAGTTGCTGTCTAGCTTGCCTTTACGTAGCCACTACATCTTTGTGGAGAGTGGTAGAACCAGATGAAACAAGCCTCAGGTTTAGGAGGATGGAGGGTAGGGCTTCAGAAAGTGATGGGGTGGGCGGAAGTAACACTTCCCCCAGGGCCCAGGTCTGAGCGGCTGTCTCCTGAGAGCTGCAGATGAGCTCTTCCCTTATCATTTCATCATGCCATTGGAGATGTAGTGAGAGGAGTAAAAGATTACAGGGCAAGTTTTCACTATGGGCAGAGGTTCCAGAAGGCCCAGGAAAGGGGGTTCAGAGGGAGAGGAAAGGAATAGAGGAAGTAATTTCTGGACAGTTCTAAGCATCGCCCCTGGTGTGCTGCAAAGCTGATTTTGCTCAAGATTCTACTTAGAACCTTGGGCAACCGGACCCGGGAGAAAGTGCTCCTGGGGAGGGTCCAGCTGGAAGAGAGCTCCTCGATGTAGCTGAGTGTGGAGTGGATAGTGGTGGTGCTTTGAAAGAACGCTAGTACAGGAAACTGGCACCAGAACTAAGTGACTCAGGCTCCCTACCTAGCATTTGAAACAGCAGTAGTCCCTGTGTTGGCAAGATTCAGATCTTAAGAACCAGTCATGGGGGCTTGAGCCATTGTTTGCTTAAAGACATGTATAATTATAGCCAGGTCTTGCAAAGCTGAGAGTGCAGTATAGATACTAATGTGTATATCTATCCATTTCTCCATTTCCCCTCCCTTTATATTTCTGCATGTATGTTAAGCATATAATTAAAAGTTATTTTACAGAGTTTTTGATCACCAGAACTTACCCAGTTCTCTTAATAAAAATCTAACTAACTAAAGAGACTGTCTCTTCCACAGGATATCACAGCTGCCCCTTATGCATTTCAAGATGATCCTTACCTCATTCCATCATCCTTTCTGGAATCTGTGAGTATTTTCGTATAATTTTTCTATTACTATCTTTTATCTAGCTGGGTTTGGGTACAAGACCGCATGTATAGTTTAGTTGTAAAACCTTTGAAAAGCTTACAGATACTGTTAGATAAATCGATGGACTTTCTGAATCTTCTACTGCCTTTATGTTTTTAAAGAGATTAAAACATAAAGAGAGGTGCTTGGTTTTGGTTTTTAAATAGAGGCCTTTCACACTGGCATGACCTACTTAGTTTAAGTGCATATTTTTCATATACTTCAAATTGTATATAAGACGTGATCTGAAATTGTTCCATCACCCTCAGTAGAAGAGGTGGGTATACAATATAATGTGAGTTCATTGCTGTTTTGGGGGAGAATAATAATTTTTGCTGAGGGTGAAACTTTGTTCTCTCTTGAGTCTAAATTTCATGTAAATACCAAATTATATCTAAATCTGCTTTTTCCTTATAGCAATCATTTTTATTGGCAAAGAAGTCTGGAGAGAATGCAGCAAAGTTTATTATTAATTCACATCCCAAATATTTTCAGAAAGACATAGCTGAACCTCATATACCGGTAAGGAGAGGTAATGGCAATTTTCATAAAGTGCTGTATAAATGTAAGTTAAGTCAAGCTTTGATGCTCGTGATTGAGTACCCATGAATGCCTTTATTTATTTATTATTTTTTTTATTTTATTTTATTTTATTTTTTCCATGAATGCCTTTAGCACTGGGTGAAATGCCTTTGAATGTGTGGACTTACCTTGCTCACAGTACTAACCTTTTAAAACTCCCATCTTGCCATTTGCCCCTTTGGCTTCTGTGGCACGGCTCTTGGATCTTTATGGCTATGACTGTTGCTTTTCTGTTCCGACACTAGCTCCTCTGTCTACTCCGTAAGTACTCGTCTCTCTTGGGCTTGCATGCGCAGTCACGTCGTCTTTCTCCTGGCTGCACTCTTGTGCCTGTCTAACCTCATCCCTCTGCTTTGAATCCCATGCTGTAACCCAGCTGCTTCTGTTCTCTCTAGTCATCTGGTCATATTTTGGCAGTGCCTTCTGTAGGTGGGCGTTGTGCTTTATGCCGTCAGTACAGTGGTGAGCAAGATGTGTTCCTTTACCCTCCTGAGGCGTCCTGTCCAAAACTGTTCCGCTCCCCTTTGTTTCCCCTGCTTCCCCAAAACATCCACACCCAAATTCACCCGTCGTCCTTCTCAACCTGTAACTTATGCTGACAGAAAACCAGTGCAATTGTATAGGTCAAAATACCAAAAGTCTGAACAGTAGCCATGGCAGTATGGCAGTTATTGGCTGACCTTTTCCCCTTTATGATTTTGATGACCCATTACTCTTCTATGCATCGCTCAAACGCCACTTTTGCTGTGAAGCCTTCGGTGGGTACCCCGCCTCCACGAAGGGCACCACCACACGTCCCCTTCCTCTTACACCACATTTCCATTCCTACTGTGCTGTGACTATTTCCTTATCTGCCGTCTCCATTTGATTGTGGGCACCTTGAAGGTAGAGAGTGCCTTTCCTCTCTGCATCCCCAGTGCCTAGTGCTTGACATGAAGTGTAGGCATTCAGTAACTATTTGAATAAATTAGTGAATGAGGTAAAGTCAGCATACCTTGGTGATATTATATGCTTAGATTAAAAGAAGGCATTGAAGAGAAAAGGATTCTGCCTTTGGAAACTGGGTGAACTCTGAAACCTTTAACCAAGATTGAGAATAAAGAAGGAAGAGTGGTTTTAGTAGAAGAATATTGAGTTCAGTTTGAAAGTGGGAAAATTTGTTGGAAATAGGGTTATTTAGATAGAGATTTTAAGTTTTATGTTTGCTGTCCTTTAAATTCTTCTCCCCAGGCAAAACAGTCTTGTTTTGGAGACTGGAGAGGTAGTTTTTTGTTTGTTTGGTTTTAGTTTTGTATTGTTATTCTCTAGTTAGATTCCCTACAGAAACCTATATGATAAAATTAAACAGTGTTTGCTGCATAAAATGTGAATTGGAACAGTGTAGTTTTATATTGTATCGTAGGTAAAAGGTTTTTTTTTAAAAAAACCAAAACTTCATCCTAGTCAGTTATCCTTTCATTTTTACCTCTTTGTAGTAATTTTGGCCATCTTGTTTTTCTAGTGTTTAATGCCTGAGTACTTTGAACCTCAGATTGAAGAGGTAAGCGAAGCTGCCCTGAAGGAACGAATCAAGCTCAAAAAAGTCAAAGCTTCAGTGGACATGTTTGATCAGCTCTTGCAAGCAGGTACAAATTCAGTTAAAGACACTCTAGGAAAGTGGGCTTTGAGAGATGGGTTGCAGATATGTGCAACGCGAATGATTTTGAGTAAAAGTTCTAGTTCTACTGTACTTACATAGTGTTTTGGACAAAGACTACTATAGTTGGACCCTTTAAGCTAGTATTTTTCTAGGCAAGCATTTCAGCGAGAGCCTATTCCCAGGTGAAATAGTTGTGCTTGCATTTGTAAAACTGGAACTGAGCCGGGGACTAAGTGGCAGTAGTTTGCAGTGTTCAGTTTGGAGGTGATAGTTAAAACTGGGGGCAACCGAGTTTCTCTGAGGATAGGAGTATATTAAATGTGAGCTCCAGGTCAAACTTGGTTTTGTATGTTATTCTTTTATGTCAAACCACGCGGTAAGTGGGAAGTTGTGTCCTTGTGTGCCTCATTCCGATTTTTAAGATGACTTTGGGTTCATACTCATTAATTGCTATGGTGGTGGGTAATGCTAAGTATATAGCCAGAAAGCAACAGCTAATGGGAAAAGTGAAGAATTTTAATATAATGAGCTTATTAAGGTTTCATTTTTTTCTCACACCTGCAGGAAGCACTGTATCTCTGGAAACAAGTAATAGTCTTTTGGATTTATTATGTTACTATGGTGACCAAGAACCCCCTGCGGATTATCAGTTTCAGCAAACTGAACAATCGGAAGACTCGGTAATGGCCTTCTAGTGTTTTGTTTTTTTTTTGTTTGTTTGTTTGTTTGTTTTCTTCTTCTAGTGTTTTTAAAGAAACTTCCAGCATTGATTTTTAAATTTCATTTTGAGTAACACCTCAAAATAAGGTGGGTTCTTGTGCCGTCTCTCAAGAGACTTAAACTGAAATGTGGTTCAATAGCCTAGATTAAACAGTGTATGGGTGGTGGTCCAGGAGGAAGAAAGGGATTTAAACAATTATTTTAATGCTGGTTCCCTTCAAAAATATTTTGTCCTTGCCTGCCACGTGCAGGCAGAGTTTTGGCCAGAAATGTTTGGACAGTGTCCACCCCACCAGTGCCACATCTTTGACACTTGGTGTAATGCACAGGGATGGATGGGTTCCCTGGCCCTGGCCACCTCAGAAAGTCAAATACACATAGGCAGAGGAGGGAGTACGCCAGACTGGGGGTACGAAACAGTCATCGCTTGTCTCTACCCAGACAGTTTTACTTCTAGCTGTTTCTAGCTGGGAAACCCCTGGTTCAGTTGACTAAAGATGGACCTAGGAGATTTTTCATAATAGAGTATTTGTATTTGTAATTGCAAAAATGTTGACAACAACATAGTTATCTAGTAGTAGGTTGATTACTTTATGGTGATAGAAGGTTGTGTGGCTATTGAGAATACTAGTGTCGGTCTGTTTGGGTTGGAAAGAGTCACCATATGTTGATAAGTGGGAAAATAGGCTATACCCAGCAAACAAAATATATCCCAGAATCTTTCTGGGTGATGGGATTATGGCTCTTTTTCTTTCTTTTGTTGCCTTTTTTAATATTTTTACACTAAATGTGGGATTATGTGTATAAGTCTTTTAAAAGGTACAGGCAGTGGGGTGCAGTCACATCCTGCTTTTCATGGTATCCTCTGGACCCTTGGGTCTAGCAGGCCCTCTGCCCTTCGGTCCCAGTTCCTGAGGCATCAGGCTGCAGGACCATCACTGAACTGGCAATGCCAGCCAAGCCTCTCCTGCTCTACATACACCTCATCCCAGACCTAGATTTATAAATACAGAGCAAGAATTATTCCCTAGAAAAAATCTTAGCTTGTGTCAAGTCAGTGTAATACTTAAAACATGTGGAACTGATCAAGATGTGAACTGTATTCCTTGCCCAGATAGGTCTTGTCCTCTTGCTCTTACCCAAATAATGAACAATATTTCTATATGGCTCAAGCCAGCCATCTTTCTGAGTTTCCTGCCTCTGAGGAAACTGCCTGTTGATTGGTTTTCCAGTTTCCCTCTCTGGGCCAGGATGTAACGGGGCACTGGCTTTCTCTCTTCTCCAGGTCATTGTGGCCAGCCTTATTAAGGGCCAGCTTGGCTTTTCATCTGCGAAGTAGCTGGTTTACCCTTAAGAAATTAACACGTATAGGCATAAATGTTCCCTGGGGCTTCCTCTCTGCCTTCTGCTGGATCTGTATTTCGTTCACTTTTCTCAAGTTCCCCCTGCCTTCCTGATTTTGAGTAGTCTGGCTGGGGTAGTGCATTTCTTGGTTGTCTTAACTTTTGTTTTATTTCTGTTGATGATTCAATTCAGGAAGTGGCCACAGAGGAAAATAATGAGAAATCTTGGAAGAGAGACGGTCATCAACTTAGAGTTGCTTGGAAGTATGTCACACACAATTAGAAGCTCGTATTATAGTTTCTTAAAGTGCATTGAGTATGCCCCTTCACCACCCAAAGAGGATGTAATCCTGTGATGTTCTGAAATATAGTTTGTGTTCAGTGTGCAGTATAAATGTAAATTTGTATTTTAATGCATTAGCACCTCTTTTCATGAGGTCTTCACCTCCACCTAGCTGCACAAGGCTCTCTTTAAAAGTTGATGCTTAATGTTTCTTTTTTCCACTTAACGCAGTATAACCTTCACATGGTATGGTCCCTTGGTAGTTTCACCAGCATTGCTACCTTGCAATATACCCCTAAGTCAACTTTTACTTTGAAGATTTGATACATTTTGTTCATATAAAAATAAACATATACTGGAATCTAGTGCTAAATTAAGAAGACTGCCTTATTTCAGCAAATTCCGAACCAAATTTGAAAATTTAAATTAACTGAGTAGAAGTCTCTAAAACAGGAAAATATTTCATGTGAATGTCTGGAGAAGGAAAGCTACCTTTAATATCTAAAATCTTTTTTGAACTGATGGATTTAATTGGATTAAAGATAAAGCTTCCTAAGATAAAAAGTAAATAAAGCTTCCTTAAGGTCGATTTGAATAATTTAGCATAGTGGTTAAGAGTATGGACTTTGGAGTAAAATCTTGGCTCAAATCCTAGTTCTGTCTGATTTTTAAGACATATTAAGGGGGAAATCAAGATACAAAATAGTTTGTATAACATGGTGCCATTTATGTATTTCTAAGGAAGGGGCTAGAATATGACTGAAGACTTAGAAGAAACCAGTTGTTGGTAGATGCCTCTGGGGAATTATTTTTGAGACTTGAAGGAGGATACCTTGTTTTACAGTTGGCTTTTTGTTGTTTTTCAATACCATTGGTATGTATTACTTTTTCATAAGAATTCCCTTTTCATTGCTAGTTCTGCGGCTTGACTGCATAGCCTTGGGCAACTTAAGGTTTTTGAGCCTTGGATTTTCCCATTTTTAAAACGAGATAATATGTATAAAGTGCCTTGCACAGGGCCTGAATCATTGTAAACTTAGTAACTGGTGGTAGCTATTACTGGCTTTCCCAGTTTTCCCTGGTTCATGTTTGCTTTCTTATGTCTAGAGCAAACAACAATGCTGAGAGGATCTTTGCCCTAATGCCAGAGAAAAACGCACATTCCTACTGCACGATGATTCGAGGAATGGTGAAGGTACATTTACTTTATATTTTTTAATATTTTCTTATTTCCAGTAAAGTGGGTTTCTTGACCTTGGCACTGTTGACATTTGGGGCCAGATAATTTGTTGGGGGTGGTGAGGAGCTGTCCTGCACATTGTAGGATATTTCATAGCCCTCTGGCCTCTACCCACTGGATGCTAGTAACACCCTCCTGGTTGTAACAACCCAAAACATCTCCAGAGGAGGCGAATGTGTGTTGCTTCATGAGAACAGGGATCTTGTCTGGTCTGACAGCTGAATTCCCAAATGGTGTAATAATTGGTGGGCACATATTTCTTAAGTGAATGGATTTGATGATGCTTTATTTTTATCCCTTCTCATCCAGCACCGGGCTAATACACAGGCATTAAACTTATACACTGAATTATTGAACCACAGACTCACTGGTGAGTGTGTTTTAAGAACTTCTCTCCTTCTTTGTTCTTTGAAAAATCTGTGTGAAATCTTTTTCATCTTGTCTCAGTCCTCAGCTCACTTTCCATCTTTACTTATGACATTGGTGATTGAAGCAAGAGTGTGGTTTCCCAGTTTGTGGATGTGTGGCAGTTAGCCTCAGAAAACAATGTATATGACCACTTTGCGTTACACCAAGTCATTTAGGGGTAAATCTTTAACCCCAAATTTTGTTAAATTAGTTTTCTTCTTTTACAGCCGACGTGTACACCTTCAATGCATTGATTGAAGCAAAGTCATTGATGAATGAGAAATGTGAGGAAAAATGGAATAATATACAGGTAAGGGGGAACCTTTATTTTACTCCCTAATAGGCCTTGGCTATATTTACTAGAAATAAATGAGTGGAGAGAGCAGCATGCATTGAGCACACACATGACCATCGCCGTGCAAGCCGCGCTCAGGGAGCTTGCCTGGTCCACTGTCCTTCCTGTAACCCCATACCTTCAGTACCTGCATCTCCTGTGTGAGAATAGAGCATACCGCTAGAATTGAGGGAGAGCTGGGTTGCTTCGTTCGCTTATTTTTTCATAATAGGTATCATTTCAAAAATAACACGTTTGTTGTAAAAAGTAAAACCACTAGATTGATTCTTACCCAGTACTTAGTGTTTTTTTATTTCATGCGTCATTTACAAAAGCAAAAACACAAAATCCGTTCTAGTTTGTTCTTTTGCTTGAGTCTTTTTTTGGAAGACTCACCAGGTGGAGGGGTGAAGACACTGGGACACCTCAGTCAAGGGAGGGCGGGCTGACCGAACAGGGAGCCTCTTGGAAAAGCTTTCAAGGCAGAGTCCCTGGTCCTGTAATTAATAAGCAGTTCCTAAATTAGGGATATATTTATTAACCTGCTTTAGGTAGAGCCAGAAAGCCAGTTTTTTCTTTATGTTTTACATGACATAATTCTATTGGGCAGATTCTCTACCTGGGCACAAAAATGGTCCCTATTTTTGATTCACCTAGGAGCTGCTGAAGCACATGGTTGCACAGAAGGTGAAACCAAATCTACAGACCTTTAATACCATACTGAAATGTCTCCGAAGACTTTATATACTTGGAAAACTGCCAGCCTTACAGACCTTACAGGAAATGAAAGCCGTGGGAATAGGTGAGGGTGCATCGTTGAAGATGAGGGCAGAAGCTGAGCAGAGGGTTCAGGCACAGGCAAGCCGAGAAGGTGCCGCGTGGCTCTTGTTTGCTATTCATTGTGCTATGTTGGCCATTTCCACCATGTGGCACACTCAGTTATGTGGACGTACTGTGATGGGACCCCCTTCGTGTTCTTTACAGCAGGTTGTGTTCTTTTAGTATTAGGTATTTGAACCCAAATTTATACTAGTGTGTGAACATTTTTTCAGAAAATTGAAGGTTGTTTTAGGAATCAGTTCATTTGAACGTGCTTTAATGTTCTTAAATGCTAAATCATAGTACATTAGCTGTAACATTTTAGTAATGGGTTTTTAGAGTGTCTAAACGTAATGCAATCTTCAGCACCAACTTGTTTTCACCTTTACATTAATACTGGAAGCTGGAAAATGTCTTTGTTCAAAGGAATAGAAGTGAATCCTTTGCATAAATGCCAATATTAATATGTTTTTAGTGCCTCAGTAAGCTATATTTTGGATAGGTTTGTTCTGACTTATTTTATTTCTCATTTTTTCCATCCATCTGGTAATTTGAGAGCCCTCGCTTGCAACATATCACCATATTATTCAGCTGTTTTACCAACGTGGTATGTATGATCTTATGGTATATTAATTCATGTAAAAAATTGACCAGATCCCTTGAGTTTATATGAGTAATTGTTTCAGGTTCCATCTCTGCATATGAATTTAGAATAGAGTTCACAAATAAACATTATTTATGGCTTGAGCAGTACGTTATTGTTGAAGGTAGCCTTGTTTGTAATAAACAGCTTGAGCTGAAGAGGTGGGTACAAAAAGTACGAGCAGTGTTGGTTACAGATAGAAACGGTCAGAAGGTATTTCAGTTTGGAGCACCTTTTGCTCTCCAGAGCTGTGCTATCCAGTACAATAGCCACTAGCCACATTTGGTCATTTAATTAGTTACAATTAAATAAAACTAAAAACTCCTCCGTCACATTAGTGCTCAGTAGCATGTGTGGTTAGTGGCACCATCTTCAGGCATGCAGGTTTAGAGAGCATCTCCATCGCTGCAGAAAGTGGCCCATGCTGTTTCAGTGGCATTATTTTTATTTTAAAGCTGTGGGGGGGGGCGGAGAGCCTTGAGACTTCCTTTGTCCCCTTTGCGGTTTGTCAGTCCCTGTTGGAGCTGTGCTCTGATGAATGGGCTTTGGAGCAAGGCACACCGAGTTGAAATTCCAGCTGTGCCATTAGCAGCAGTGTCAGCTAGGAGTGGGTGCCTGTCTGAGTAGCACCAGCAGGATTGTAGTGGTTAAATGGATTAAGCAGGTGCTTGTACCAAGCCTTGGAGGCACGCAGTTGGTTCTCAGTCTTTTGGTTCTGACTCATTTGCCACTGACCTGGAAAAGAACCCCCCACGTTCAGAAGTGATGATACTGAGATACTGAGATAGATTATAAAAGCAACAGAGAAGAACTTGATTCTTTCTGGTTTGGAAGGCTAATTTTATAATTCCACATCCATCCCTATTAGAGAAGATTACTTGGAAACAGGTAAACCGGTTCCATGATAATTGTATTCTCCAAAATTTTACTCCATCTAGATTAGATTGTACTGGAACTAGTGTTTCGACTCAAGCCTACCCGTTCCCATGTACCGTGTTGCATCGTTTTGTTTCGGTTGCCAACCAAAGTTGGCAGTACTTAGTTTCATATTAGCTGTAACCGAGTTTGGGGTGAGGAGTGGGAGTGTGTGTGTGTCTTAGATATATAAATTAGCTGCAAAATCAGATCCACTGATAATTTAGGAGTTAGCCTTATTACCACGTGTGTGGGCAAGATAAGGAAGGGAATATAGACAGAGTCTATTCTGGGAATACTGGAGGTGAATCTTCTGACCTGTTATGCTCAGCTCATGTGATTTTATTTATATATTTACTTAGTTATTTGTAATATTCTCATCATGTAATTTTAAAAGACTCTACCCACATCCTTGAGTTTCCTTTCTTGGCCTTTAAGTACAATCGTCCTGATTGTACTCAAAAGGAATACAGAGGATTGCTCTCAGGAAATGTGTTCCCTTCTCTAGGTATGCAGGTGTGGTGTGTGTGTGTGTGTCCCACCCTAGTGAAAGTCAAGCCTCTTGTGAAGAGACTTAGAAGGAAAGGAAGAGTCTCTGGTTGAAGCATATGGACAGCGTCCTAGGATTGTCCTGGGTCTCACAGAGAAGTGCGCTCCAGAGCGCGCTTGTTCCCTGGTCAGGTGCTCACCCTCTGCCTGGTTCTGCCCAGGCCTTAGGAGGGCATGAAGGAAGGAGAAACTCGTCTCTCTATACTAGGTGCTGTGGGTATGGTGGTGGTACCAGGAGGGGACCCACAGTAAAAGCCATTTGCACTCTTGTTCTACAGAAAACTCCTCAAAAAGGCCATCCTTCATAATCTATGAAATAATCAACGAATTAAGGGGGAAGATGCCTTCTGCCATGGACTTGGATGACAGTATGTACAGAAATTGCTTGTGTTTTCTTTTAAAGGCAGAGTACCTTGCTGGTTTCCCTGAGTGCCAGTTACTAGAGGCCTTGTGTATTTGGGTGATAAGGACAGGGTTTAATTTAACAAAGTAATATTTGGGTGGTTATTATGAGAAAGCCAAATATTTGTGACACTTAGCTGGATATGTCCTCTGCTCTTGGGTTTTTACTCCTTTTGCATATTATCAGTTACATGGCCAAGATTTTAATTAACGTTACTGAGTTTTGGAAAATTTATTTCATCCATAGTAACCCAGGCTCTGATGAACTTTGATTTTCAGATATGTTTTTCCCGTCAGCCATGAGAGTTGTAAGTACCATTTCTTGCTCCTTTTTTTTTCCTTTTCAAAAGAAGGTTACTATCCATTTCCTAAATATGCCATAACTAGAGCTCAACTTGACTAAGCCTGGCCTCTCTCCCTGGTCTTTCACTCCCTGACTCTTAGCTTGTTCATGCCTTTGGTTCTAGTCATAACTCCTTAGATGGGTGGGTTTTGGTGTTTCATTGCATTTTTGCTGGTAAAATGCTGCTGCTGTGAGCATCTTCCTATGTGTGTCTTCTGCACACTCATCCGTTTTGTAGGATTGCTTTCTAAAGGTATATTCACTAAACCAAAATCATTTTGTTTTAAAGATCATAAAACTTTATGTTTTTAGTTTTAGGTTTTTTTTTTTTTTGTGTGTTTTTGTTGGTGTTGCTCTCGGTTTCTTATAACTCATTTTATATCAATCAAAAAGAAGTTGAATCACTATAAGTATTTTCAGAAGTAACTGCTTTATGAAATGGGCTGTTTTTTGGCTGATAAGGATCTCAGCATGATAATTAATACTTGCAAATTTTCAGTGCTTATCCCTCAGAGATCTAGATCTTGCTTACCAAGTACATGGCCTCTTAAACACTGGAGACAACTGGAAATTTATTGGAACCGATCAGCAGCGCAGTTACTATTAGTAAGTCTTACAACATTTAAAAATCCACGTGTCTTTTTTCCTCTGCACCCTCACTCCTCCATATTTGAGTTGTTAGAGCGGGATGGGTCCCCAAAGATTATTTTGTCCTGGCCACTTGCTTTTGTTTCTAAAGATGAAGATACTGCTGCCCAGAGAGGCTCCTTAAATGGTTTGCTTATTAGGCAGATAAAAGCATGAACTTGAGGAGCAGACTGCTAATAGGTGTACAATGATTGTCTTCTGTGTGTCTAAATCCTTGCTTTATGTTGACTGTTTTTAAATGAATACAATATTCAGTATCTACGCACTAGGAACTGAGAGTTTACTGAGGAGGCAGGTGAAAATGACCAGTTCAGGATAAGAACATCTTAATTGGGAAGTCCAGAAAACACAGTTAGCAACTCTTGGGACAAGTATTGGACCATGTAACTTGAAATTCTTTGTAAATAACTATGTCATAATTTATTCATTCTCCTATTGTTGGAGGTTTTAGGCTAAATTCACTTTTCCTCTTCATCGCAGTTCCAAATTCTTCAGTTTGCTTTGTCTACTGGAACAAATCGATGTCACCTTGAAGTGGTATAAGGATCTGATACCTTCAGTAAGATGGCTCATTACTTGTCATTTGTCATTATGGGTAAGCTGTATCTTTTCCCATTAATGCTTTAAAATATATATTTGTATTTCTCTTAATCAGGTCATCTTCCCCCAGCCCCACATGTTGATAGATCTTCTCCAGGCATTGGATGTGGCCAATCGGCTAGAAATGGTTCCTCAGATTTGGAAAGGTCAGTTTCAGCTTATGGGTTGAGGCCCATAGCACTTAAATCTCCTAGGTTTTGATTAATGAACATAATACATTATTGTCGGGAATGACAACTTCCCAGTTTTGACTGAACTTATTACATTAGTTGTGGTCCACTTCAGGGTCACTTGCTGATGGTGCATGTTGGATTGCATGAATAGAGATGTACTGAAACTGACCTCAGTGTTCTCATGACAACAGGAAGCTGGGTTTTGTGCATCTGTTGTGTCACACGACCCAGAGAAGATGGTGGCAGTCCCTGAACCTGAATCCAAAGCCTGTTTCGTCCCTGTGCTACATATTGAATCACTTTGGTTCAGTTGCTAACCAGAGTCAGTGGTATTTAAGTTTCTAAGTAATAGCCATGACCATGGGAGGGCAGGGAACTGAAGCATTGGGAGGGGGCGTCTACCTAAATTGTCGGCAGAATGAGCCAGGTCTGTATCTCTTCCACTAGGTGACTACTTTATCATCATAAAGTCCACTTCTCTTCTGTCTCAGATTCCATGTTTGAGAAACAGATTATTTATACCCCTGCCCTCCTGCTTCCCAAGACCTCTCTAATGACTGTATATAGAAGAACACTGAAAATGCCAAAGTTCTGTACAAGCACCTTTTCCAGTGGAGCTGGTGGCTGCTCGAGTGCCGTGTGTGCTGGATTTGATAGGACAGGACAGTGATGCAGCCCTTGCATGGGGACAAGCCACTGTCCTTGCCTTTACTGCTCTTTTGCTCTTTCTTGCCGTGATACGTCTTGGCCGTCTTTCTGGAAGCCTGGAATAGATCATATCAGCAACTTATTTTCACCCACCAAAAAATTTGGGTGACAGCTGTCAGTAGGCAAAGGTCAGCCAAAAAAATAATTACTTTTCCATGATGCTGATCACTCTTCACCGTGTTTCCTTTTTGTTTCAAGATAGTAAAGAATATGGCCACACTTTCCGCCATGACCTGAGGAGAGAGATCCTGCTTCTCATGGCAAGGGATAAGCACCCGCCAGAGGTACGGGCGATATGAAACCCCAGTTTGGTTACTGTTACTGGATGCGTAGTAACCAAAATAGCCTCTTAGATGGAGGACCTTGTGAGGGTCGTTTCCCTGCGTCCAGTCTGTCATTGTGGGGAGTTTTGCCACCCAAACCCAGGTTTCTGTTATACTTCTCAGTATCTCTCACCCTTAGCAGGACATTTCTAAAGTCACCCCCATTCCTCAAAGCAAGCAGCATGAAAATAGCTTCTCTTCATGCTGATCAGTAACAGCAGCTTTATTTTTATATCTAAGAAAAGAGGAAATTCCCTGGTTGAATTTGAAAGATGTGGCTGTTCAAATTGTTTGCTCTAGGATGGGGCTATTTTTTTCTTTTTTACTTGAGTCCTATACATGTGATGTGTTCAAATGGTAAAATGCATTGCTCAAGAACTGCCATGGCCCTTTGGGAGTCTTTGAGCTTAAATTTTCATGGAATCAGGCAAGCAGTTCTGCTGACTCTTAGAGCCTCTCAGCTTCAGGTGGCGTTTGCTGACTGTGCTGCAGATATCAAATCTACTTATGAAAGCCAGTTTGCCAGACAGACTGCTCCAGATTGGCCTGCCAGACCTCTGGACTGCATAGCTGTCCTCTTTTTGAGGGCTGGAAGAGTCCAGGATGCCTGGTGAGTAGTATCCCAAGTGTCAATTAGAAGCCCCTGCACTTGAATTTAAGCACACATTAATCCCGGTTAGTAGAGGTCCTCTGATTAAGCCACATGATTTCATAGTTTATTGGGAGCCAAACTAGAATGTGTAACAGATTTTCTATGGGAATTTCCAAATACTAGCTGAGAAGCATACTTTTGGGAGAATACATACATGGTGTATTTTAGAGAGAGCATGATTCCTTGAGCTGGGAAGTCTCCGTTTCTGACCTTACTGATTCTGTATCCAGGGCAAAATAAGTCGCTCAGCCTTACTTGTCTGCCCACTTAAATAGAATACTGTGATCAAAGAAACTTATTTTTGAAAATGTATTGGGCATTGGGGTTCTTGAAATATTTTATTTGTGGGTGGCTGTACAACTTTCCCCACTGCCTGCCTCCCAGCTTAAAATGCAGACTGTGTACCTGGACTTCTGGAAGTTGGCATTTACCTGCATTTACTAAACATGGCCTCGACCAGCACCCGTCTCTCGTTTGTGCCACTGTGTTCTTGTTTATGCTTTCATCAGCACTTCTTTTACCTAACCAATTTTCAGTGTTCGTGAATGGCCACCTTATACATACTTTTTTTACCTGAAGGAGAGAAGTAAACAAAAGGATACTTTGTGAGGACAGTCATGGTTAGGACATCTGATGACCAGTCAAAAACATGGTTGTTAAATAATATACCCAAGAAAGGATGGTGAAGGCTTGCTGCCTCATCTGTTCTTTTTTTTTTTTTAACTGGGAGGTCCCGGGGATCGAACCTGGGTCCCTCCATATGGGAGACAGACGCCCAACCAGTTGAGCCACATCCGACCCCCTCATCTGTTCTTAGAAGAGTGGCACACACACTTACAACCTGCCAGGAGCCGTGCTGCTTGTGCCAGGAGCACGATGCTAGCAGTGTGTGGCTGATGTAGGCAGGTTGGTCTCTGCTTGCTGTGCCTCAGGCTGTGATGATTGGCGCAGGGGTACGGACCTCAGCTGAGTCATGGGAGCTGAGTGTGTGTGCGTCCCCTTCATCCTGCACGTGGCAGGTCGGTGGTGAGCACTCACACGAGACAATGCCTCAATCTGAGCCTGCTCTGCATAATTTGAAGACTGACTGGCCTATGCCTCTTTCCTGTCTGTCCCAGGGCACATTTCTTTTCCTGGGAGGACAGAAGTGATTTCTGGTGAATGACAGTTCCAATATGTTTAGTTCTCTGTGCTGCATAGGGCCATGCTAATTCAATTGGACTTTTGATAAAAAGCAATTTTAGGATGTAAGTTTATCTTGCATCTATTTGTTTAGTGGGCAAAATGCAGAGTCCTCTGAGATTGCTAATGATAACTTGCCCATTTGCAAGTTAGAAGTAAAAACTCCCACTTTTTTCTGGGTCCTGCCTTCCCTTTGCATTGCTGTTTCTCTCTTTCCTCTTACTCCCCTCCTTCCCTCTTTGCAGGGCTTTTACTAGAAGAGCTACCAGCAGTTCTCAACACTGGCCACCCTATCAGGTTTACCTTTGAATGCTGTAATTGTGATAGGCAGAGTTTGGGGAGAGAGGGCTCTGAGTCCAGGGAGAGAATAGATGATCAGCCAGTTGTTCTCTTTTCTGTTAGTAGTCATAATTTTTCTCCTATCTTGAACAGGAAAATGCTGGGGCTTTTCAGGAAGCATAATAAGATCCCCAGGTAGGTTGAGATTCACGGGCCCTGCTTGGGTACCTCCTAGAGTTAGCTGCCTGGACTTGACTCACTCTGGGGGCCATTGGCACTCTTCACGCACCTCAGCCACTGCATTTTGGCACTCTCTGATGGCAGGTGGACTGTTTGTCCTTCCCCATCTTCCCCAAGGGCCTCTCAAGGCAGGTGCTTTGGGAGCACATGGAGTGGATCCTCAGTAAGTGGAGTGCATCTTGACTGAATGTACACTATGTTTGTCTCTTCAGAAATGCTAATTTTGCTTGTAAATCTTTGAAGGGATTGAGGATTTAGTTGGGGGTGTTTATATTTGCCCTTTCTTTTTACAGAAATGAGTTGTTGAATGAATTTATGGAGAGTGCAAAAGCATCCAACAGCCCTGGGCAGGCCATTGAAGTAGTGAAGCTGGCGAGTGCCTTCAGCTTACCTATTTGTGATGACCTCTCCCAGAAAGTGATGTCTGCCTTTGCAGTCAATGAAGAGCAGAAGTAAGTAGATCCTTTGTCTTCCTCATGAAGTCAAGTTATAAAAGTGAAGCAGACCATTTAACTGCTCATTCACGTGTTCCTAGGTTTCTATCCCCTGAATTTCTTTCCTTGCAGAAAGTCAGGATATATTAAAGGTTATTTCACGTGTCTTACCAGTCAGCGAAGCCTGTAGATTTGGTTTTTGGAATCTTTTTCTTCCGTTTTGATAGAGTTTAGTGTGGTTATCATGTCCCTCTTCCTGATTTCAAACTGTCAGACCACTGGTGAGTGTTTGGCACCAAGAACCTCATCTCCCAGACTGAGTTGTCATATCTGGTTTGTTTTCTTTACAGGGAAGCCCTGGGAAACCTAACTGCATTGGCCAGCGACAGCGACAGTGATAGCAGTGACAGTGACAGCACCTTCAGTGAAGGCAAATGAAAGGTGATTCAGGAGCAGCTGTGGCCTATTATAACTTCTGCAGTCACACTTGAGAACGCAGTTGATATTACAGAAGAAAACAAGGGCATACAGATTTGAAGAGTCGGAACTAAGAAGCACAGTTCCTCTGACACTGACTTGAAAAATGGTTAGATTCAGCCTGATCTGGTACTTTCTAAATGCATCCATCAGTGTTACCGTTGCAGCAGCAGTACAACTGTTTTCATTTCTCTGGATGCACAGTGCAAGGTGGTAAGCCATGCAGGCCTGCGGTGTGTGCTGGCTGACTTCATGCTGCCGTCCTTGTTTTGCTGACCCGCTTCACCCTTTGTTGGTCTGATGCTAGGGGTGCTGGTACTTTCTTGGTGTTAGAACTGCCATCAGAAGATGTTTAGATGTGGAAAATTGTGCGTCTTAAAATCAAATGGGATAATGGCAGTTCAGGTAGCATCAGTGGAAAAATGAAGACTGTAAATAAATACTTTAATTTATGTACATGTGTCAGAGTTTCCAAGATTTTTACATTGCCTTTGCCATGGTTTTCCCACTAGAAGTTGGGGCTCACCCACAAGGGTGTCTTCTCTTTTCTCTCTCCTGTATGCTGGTACCTTAAGCGGTGCTGCCTCAATGGTCCACTTGAGAGCTTGTGACTAAAGGAAGTGCAGTATCTTTGTTGTATGATTGTGTATGGCTGGTAATCATGGGGGGCTGTCATGGGAACATGTAGCTTCGGGGTTTTAATGTATAACAGCTATTCTAGATCCCCACTCTTGGCAAAGAGTGCAGACTTGTCAAGAAAAATTAAGGCCTATAGGACAGGCCTCCATTGTGCCTATTAGGTGTTTTTCTTCTCTGTCAAGCTGACTACTCATTTTACTTTTGGTCCCAGCTGCCCCCTCAATTTATCTCCTTACTTCAACCCCAGTTTTGTTTTTAAGATTAATTTTTTTCTCTGTCCCCTCCCCCTTGTTTGCACTCTCTGTCTGTCTGTTCTGTGTCTAAACATCTTCTTTTTAGGAGGCATTGAGAACCGAATTTGGGACCTCCCATATGGGAGGGAGGCGCCCAGTCGCTTGAGCCACATCCACTCCCTGCTTGTGTCTCTTGTTGCATCATCTTGTTGCATCAGCTCACCACATAGCCTTTTGCATCACCTCGCTGTCTTGCTCATCTTGAGGAGGCACCAGGAACCAAACCCAGGACCTCCCGTGTGGTAGGCGGGCACCCAAATCCTTGAGCCACATCCTCTTCCCCAGTGTTGTGGGGTATTTATTTTGGTTTTTTGTTAGTAGTAATATTTTTTTGGGGGGGGGGGGGGCTTAACTATTGATATATTTGTTTTTTATTTTTTTTATTTTTTTTTGTTTTTTTGCTTTGTTTTGTTTTTTAATCAAACAATATGTTACACAATATATTTGGTTCATAGTAACGCATTCATACCATATTTGTCCTTTTGTGTCTGGCTTGGTTCGCTCAACATAATGTCCTCCAGGTTCATCCATGTTGCCATATGCTTTATGACTTCATTTCTTCTTACAGCTGCATAATATTCCATCATGTGAATAGACCACAGTTTGTTTATCCATTCATCTGTTGATGGACACCTGGGTTGTTTCCAACTTTTGGCAATGGTGAATAATGTGGCGATGAACATCGGTGTGCAGATGTCTGTTCGTGTCACTGCTCTCAGTTCTTCTGGGTATATACCCAGTAGTGGTATTGCAGGGTCACGTGGCAAGTCTATATTCAGCTTCTTTAGGCACTGCCAAACAGTCCTCCATAATGGCTGTACCATTCTACATTCCCACCAACAGTGAAGAAGTGTTCCTATCTCTCCACATCCTCTCCAACACTTGTAGTTCTCTGTCTTTTTAATAGTGGCCATTCTTGGGAAGCGGCTGTGGCTCAATCAGTAGGGCTCCCGTTTACCATATGGGAGGCCCCGGGTTCGGTTCCCGGGGCCTCCTGGTGAAGGCAAGCCCGCCCGCACGGCGTGGTTAGCTGACCCAGCGAGCACAAGCAGCAATGGGGGGATAAATGAATAAATAAATAAAATCTTTAAAAAAAAAAAAAAAAAAAAATAGTGGCCATTCTGAGAGGTGTGAAATGATATCTCATTGTAGTTTTGATTTGCATTTCCCTAATCATGAGTGATGTTGAGCATTTCTTCATGTGTTTTTTTGCCATTTGTATTTCTTCAGAGAAATGTCTATTCAAGTCTTTGGCCCATTTTTTAATTGGGTCATTTGTCTTTTTATTGTTGAGCTGTAACATCTCTTTATATATCCTGGATATTAAACCCTTCTCAGATATGTGATTTCCAAATATTTTTTCCCATTGAGTCGGCTGCCTTTTCACCCTTCTGACAAAGTCCTGTGAGGTGCAAAAGTGTTTAATTTTGAGGAGGTCCCATTTATCTACTTTTTCTTTTGTTGCATGTGCTTTGGGTGTAAGGGCTAAGAAACCACCACGTACTACAAGGTCTTGAAGATGTTTCCCTACATTTTCTTCTAGTAGTTTTATGGTCCTGGCTTTTCTATTTAGATCTTTGATCCATTTTGAGTTGATTCTTGTATAGGGGGTGAGATAGGGGTCCTCTTTCATTCTTTTGGTTATAGATATCCAGTCTCCCAACACCATTTGTTGAAGAGACTTTTTTCCCATCAGCGTGGGCTTGGTAGGTTTGTCATAAACCAGTTGACTGTATAGGTGAGGGTTTATTTCTGGATTCTCAATTCTATTCCACTGATCAATATGTCTGTCTTTATGCCAGTACCATGCTGTTTTGACCACTGTAGCTTTGTAATATGTTTCAAGGTCAGGCAGTGAAATTCCTCCCACCGAACCCGGGGCCTCCCATATGGCAAACGGGAGCCCCACTGATTGAGCCACAGCCGCTTCCCTATAAGTCTTTTGATATGCTGCCATGTGGTAGGCGGCCGCCCAGCTGCTTGAGCCACATCCTCTCCCCCAGTGTTTTTTTTTTTGTTTGTTTGTTTTTAACACTGCAAAAAGGTCGTCTATTTACAGAAGAATGATTTAGACATTATGGTTTTCTTTACAAACAGATGTAAGAACAGGAATTGTCCATTTTTAAAAACTCTACATATTTATCTTTAGCATTTCAACCCTCCACTATTATTATAATCCACCGAATTGCCTGCATCAATGGCATTTTTTTTTTTTTCTCTCCCTCTCTTTGCCCATTTCACGCAGCCTGCCCCGCTGCTCTCAGCGCAGTACGAAACACAGACAGCGATGAGTGAACTGGACAGAGAATGGACAGCAACAAGGAGACACCAACGGCGGGACGGGTGGGGGCAGGGTGCAGGGGAAGGGATCTCTAGTTCTTGGTGGGTTTATTTTTACCTGCAGGTCAAAAACCTGCACTCCCCCAGTGTTTTTTAACCTCCCCTGGCTCCCTGCCTTGCTGTTCAACCTTCTTAGAAAATGCCGAAGTTGACCTTTTTTATGTTGATGTCTCATTTCTGTTCCTTTCCGCTGTCTTCTCATACCTGGTCTCTATTTACTGCCTGTACTGACTACAGTCACTCTGTGCAGTTGTGTGTCTCAGATACTGAACCCCTCAAAGGCATTATTTACTAAAGTGAGTGGCTTCTTGGTAGGGCAGTGAAACTCCCTATTTAAACCCCTCAATTTAACATTTCTCAGCAGGTGTTTATAAAGGAAAATTTTATATTTATATCTTGAAACACAATTCACCATTTTAAACAGTATGAAGGGAAAGCTTTATTCCAGGTCCAGTTAGAACCAGAATCAAAAATTTCAAGGAGCCCTGCATCAAAAAAGTGGTATGCTGCTTTAATGATGCCAGAGCTGAGAGACATGCTAACTGCATACAAACTGACCATATGATTTTAAAAAATTAAGCAACAACCTGTATGTAGGGAACTGTGGGTAATGAAAGGAATAGAATGAGCAAATGGAAGTGAGGACCTGGAGCTGTGAACGCTAAACAGGAAGTCCTGATAGATGTGGAATAAACTTGTTTCAATGTGTCTAAGATAGAGGCTCTCAATGTGTGGAAGTTAGAAATGAGCAGCTTTTTGGTTCAGCAAAACATTTGGGGATTTATAGTGAGCTGTCTTGTTGCAGCTGTTTATCCAAGTTTTTTTTGTTTTTTTTTTTTAAGATTTATTTCTCCCCTCCTTCCTCCTCCTCCCGTTGTTTCTTGCACTCGCTGTCAGCTCTCTGCGTCTATTCTGTGCTCTTCTGTGTCCACTTGTCCTCTCTCTAGGCGGCACTGGGAACCAATCCTGGGGCCTTGCAGAGTGTGAGAGAGGTGCTCAGTCTCTTGCACCACCTCAGCTCCCTGGTCTGCTGTGTTTCTTATTGTCTCTCCTCTGTCTCTTTTTGTTGCATCATCTTGCTGCGCCAGCTCTCCGTGTGGGCCAGCACTCAGCGTGTGCCAGCTCACCACACAGGCTAACCTTTCACCAGGAGGCCCCGGCAATCGAACCCTGGACCTCACTTCCTATATGGTAGACGGGAGCCCAATCGCTTGAGCCACGTTTCCCTTTATCCAAGTATTTAAGCAAAAAACTCAACAGCCATTGAAGGAATAGCCAGTGCAACTCCCGTGTGTCTCTCAGGACCACTCAGATACGGCACTGGGTACTCAGTAAATGCTGAATAAATTTTGATGCCTGCCACCTCTGTAAAGGTTTCATTGGTTTCAATCCTGTTACTTGCATTTGTCACACCTTTGGTATCTTTGCTGCTATATAAACACTACACCAAGCTTAGACTTAAGAGGAAAAGATGTGAGGTTGTGCCACCAGTGGTTTTATGACTATATTCTAAGAGCAGTGCCTCTTTCAGAACTCAGGGCTCAGTCCTGCTGGGCCTGTTCTTGAGATCAGTTTTTTTGGGTGATGACCAATAATTTTTAATGAAATGGATTAGAAAATCTTGAGTGTATCACATGCAGTAAAGTTAGTTTTGTGGGATTTGTGATAAAATGGCAACGCAAGTAGGTGCACACGAACACACAGGTGTGAGTACCAGATCCTCTCTTTATTTGTGGTCTAATTTTTCACTGTGGGTCATGGTCAAAAGAAGTTGAAAACATTGAAATATAGGTTATGCTATGAGATAGCAGGGTCACTAGAAGCCACAGGCAGGGCAAGCTTTTTACCATTTAGATTAGATCTTGGAATGGCAGCTTAGCAGAGAAATAGGTGTATTTGTTTGAGGTAAGGCAGTGTGGGAAGATAAAATGTCAGGGGCACAAAAGCGGGCAGTGAATGAGAATTCAGACTTTTGAGGCAGACCAGCACAGCTGTGGACTTGAAAGCAGCTGGAAAGACTGCTGGTAATCAAGCCCAAGACAAGTTTACAGAACTCAGAATTAAAAGACTTGCAAACTAAGAAAACTCAAGAGGAATAAAGGGTATGACATGTTCCTGGCAGCCTAAGCTTTGCCACCAGGACCAACGAACCAGAGTCTGTTCTGACAGCAACGGCTTCTTCACTGGCTCATGCCTCACAATCCTTCCAGAACCCCTTCCTGGGGACCCCGGGGCAGTGCCGATACAGTTGGCTAGAATAAGCCAATGAAATCAAGCCACCTCAAGTGGGCAAGAGCTGCTGGCCCAGCGAACCTCTACCTCCCTCCCCCTCCTCTTAGCTTTTCCATGCCCCCAGCAGACCTCAGACCTCTGACTGCATCAAAGGGAAGGAACCACAGAAGCCCAGCTCTGTGCTTCAGGTGGCTGGGAACCACTTGGACCTGAAGAAGTGTTCAGTGTTCTGCCTAACATTTAAGGGTTCTTTACATTTCCTTTTGTGTTAAATGATCTGTTCTTCTGCACCAAGCTCAAGCAAGTTACTTTAACACTGGTGGGACAACTATTGGGACTTGAAGACAGCTTTTATCTAGAACCTGTTAAGAGGATTTAAGGTAATATGAAGGAATAGTTGTGTGCCTTAAAAAAAAAAAAAAAAAAAAAAAAAAGACTGCCTAAAATTGTTTTGTTACACTGATTTTGAAACCTCAAGGTTAAAGCAGAGATTGGAGTTTCAACGTTAATTAGGAGGCATGAGTTTTTAAAAGGGCTGAGAAACATCCTACAGCAATGAGGGAGGCAAAAAGGCAGCCCAATAATGTAACACTAAAATGGATTGAGACAATGAAACCAAGCAAGCCATGGCTTGGCTTTCTGTGATCTGACACTTGAAGTGGCAGTGGTGTAGGTTATTCCTTGCAGTTTTAATGAGAATATGCTGAAGTGAGGCCAACAGGCCCTGAAAGCCCAAAACTATGTCCACCCAACTTTGTCCCTTTGCGGCTTATCTCCTTGAAGTAGAGCTGAGAATCCTAGTGAGCTGCTCCAAGGAGGGCCCAATCAACTCTTCCCTTGAGCGGTTACTGGCGACATCTCAGAGTCTCACTAGGGATAGGAAGGAAAGTCAAGGCCAGGCCAAGCAGAGTCCCCGTTTTAACAAACGTCACCCAGTTTTCTGATACATGAAGGGGTGGGGAAGTTTGCTAAAAGAATTACGAGAATTTCAAGGCCAATGGTCTTTGCTATTTTGATTTGGAGATATATAGGCACTTCTTATAAGCTCATTAATCCCATCTGAAGGATATGTTCTGAGCTCCAAAAGAATTCAGATTTCCTTATAATTTGTACACATTTTATGAGTAAAATAGAAATAATCATTTCTAATATTGCAATAGTTTAATCAGCTTTGCAGGTTAAGATTTTGCAATTTCATGCCATCCCAAAAGGGGAGAGAGGCTGGATTCAGAACAGCTCCATTATCATCTAGTAAAAACCAGCCCCCAGAACTCAGATACCCCACCTAGAGAGAGAGAGAGAGCATATTAGAAAAATATGTGCTGCAATCAGAGAAACTAGATGCATTCTGTCCTATTAAGTTGTGAATTGAGACTCCACATAGGAGGGAAAAAAGGAATGTCAACAATGTCAACCTGGCCAAAAGTGGACCAATGGATCCTAAAATCCAAGGACACAGTCAAGTGTCATGCCAAGACTTAAACGTAATGAATTCAAATCCAGTGATTAGGATTTGCCATCTGAAGAAACCTAAAACAGAAATTCCCCAGTTGTTTAGGATTTGCAAATAAAAGTGTCTTCTCAATAGTTTTTGTGAAGACCTAAACCTCAACAAAAAATTATAAACTTTGAAAAAGAATAGTAATTTCATGTATAAGTAAATGGTAGTCTTCATGGGGTAAAAAATGAATCTCTTAGCTTTTATCCAATATGAGAATTGTCCTAATCTTCAGAAAGGCAAACTGATGCACAAAGGTTTGTCCTGACAGACAATATTTTTTCCTGTCAGGAGGAAAGTTTGAGATACATACTAATTCTGGTGCCTTTCAATCACTAAAGATATATCCCCAATTATAAATATATTGGCATTTGGGCTCGTACATCAGTCTCTCGAGTTTGAGCAGCAGGAATCAATTCATCAGAACCTCCAAAGTCAAGAACCAGGTGTTGGAATTCTGGCACCCCATTCAGCCTGTGTGGCAAGGACTTCCTATTTCTGCTGTTGATTCTCAAGGAAATTTTCTGCACATACCACAAACTAGAAATGGTACTTTTTGAAAAGGGATAAAGTACTCAATTTTCATCTTGTTGCTTTATTCAGTTTCCTCCAAGGCAAAATCAATAGTAGTAGGGATCACAAACATTATTTTGACTGGCTCACAAGCCCGATCAGTAAAACCTGAAAAATGGAAAATGTTACACAAGTTGCAAAGAAAGCACTCCTGGAGTTCACTGACATGATAGCAAGTGGGAATAATATAAATGCAACAGGTGTTAACATTTAGAATATCTGTAACCTGCTCATTTCTAGACAATTCTGGGACCCTTGTTGCAAACCCTCCATAGATCGCTGCTGATTTCCTTTACATGAACTATGGCTTTTCCAAGCTCTTTCTACACCTTACTCTGGCTGTACCTGAGTTGTTCCTATTCCTACGGCGCTGGCGTACGCTGTCAGGATTTCCACTATCTGTTTAGTTTCTAGGGTCATTCGGGCTTCATTCAGCCAGTCCTGTGCCACTCGTCTGGACTCCCCTTTCAGCTGATTGACAAACTTTGCTGCCAGCTCCAAATCACCATGCTCAATGCAATAGGAGGCATATGACAGTAATTTAAACGTGTTTACATCCCCAGGGCTGAGCTCTGCTGGTGGCTTCAGTTGCTGAGGTGGGAACATGAGCAGCGATTGCAAGTAGGAGAGGAAGTACTGATATAAGCTATTTCTGGTTTCATCAATCATCGCTACCCTTCGAGCCAGTTTTTGGACAGTATAGAAACGGGCTCGAAGGGTTTCTTCACTGTACACCCCTCGGGTCAGGGACTTTGAAGGGATAGCTGCAGTTAACGTTTGGGCAAATTCATTATCGGAACAGATGACTCTGATGGCCTCAACTGCACTACCCAGTGGAACGGTAGGCAAATCTGCAGATGCTGTCTTCATGCTGTATTTCAACGCCTCAACTGAAAGCCACAGCTGGTGGGCTTTTCTGGCCTCCTCTTCAGCAACGGCATGACCTGAAAAGATAAAAAAGGCAAAGAAAAACTCTTCTTTCTACTTGACAGTACATGTATTTATGATGCATCTAAAAAACCAATGTATATTCTACAAGCAGAATTCACAACATGCAGAAGATGGGACCAGAGAGAGCCTCTCCTACCCTCACCTCAGTTTTCTGGTGTGTTCTTCACTAACTTGCCTCTGCTTATGAGGTAACCAGGCAAAACAGAATTTGATCATGAGGATTTGCTTTTACTGAAGCTGTAGGGAAAAGGGGGAGGATGCACGTGTGTGTGTGTAAGCACAACTGAGTGTCCCTGCCCTCTTCCTGCGAAAGCACAAGGATGATGCAGCGTCAGAAAAACCTAGCCATTCAGAGACGCACAGGGTCTATTTCAGATGTTTTTATCTTAGTTGGGAAAGAAACACACACTTGAATTAGGCCAAGACTTATGCTAAGGGCACCAGAAATCCCCTGCAAAGGAATGGAAGACTTCAAATTAACTCAATGGACTTCTAGATCTTGAAATCCCATGGTATTGAGTTTTCTGACAAGAGATTCTGTAACATCACAAAGAAATGCATTTGGTCCACAGTCCCTATCAGGACATTTTCCTTCCAATCTGGCACATGGAGGCCTTTGCATAACTACTGTCCATTTGGTAGGTGGGCTAACAGACCACCTCCCAGTTATGAGGCACTTGCAGACCCAGAACCCGTGGGGGTTGGGGGGAGCTAGAGCCACCCTGACCTTCCTCAACACCCAGTGGATATGAAATGCTACCAGTGTGTTGGGTGAACTAATCAACAGCGATCTCATGTTTGTCCTATCAAGAGTAAAACTTCAAGTTATTTAAATTTTTAGATTTAAAAAAAAATTTCGTCTTGCAACTCTCTTTCAAACATATCAAATCTGGGGCCAATTTTCTAAGGAATGATTAAGATTTAGTAGAGTGACTTTAGTATCCTGATGTCCTGACATCGATGCACCTAATCCAATATCCTTGTATCAAGAAATTATCCCAAGAGCCACACTGAGAAAAGTAATCGAGAAGAGGCTAGTATGCTCACTCTGAACAGCCTGTTCGATTCCTCTCAGTCGGGCATAAGCAGTGTTTATATCCAGGGTAAAGCTGTCAACCTGCTCTTGACTAAGACGACGAAACTGTAATTCCTGGTCAGCGAGTTTCTCTGACAGGCCCTGAAATAAAACACAAATAGTGTATGGAAAAAAGTGATGCTACCTGAGTGCACACCACTTATCTGGATGCCAGTCCTCCAGCAACGGCAGCCCTCCAGAAGCAAAAACAGCTGTGGCATCTGTTGTCATGACATTCCTCAATTATGTATAAGGCTTCAAAAAGTCATGACTCTTATTTGATGTATTATTCTCTGCATATTAGCAGGACCTAATATTAGAGGAAGCAGACCAGGAGAAGGGAGAAGGCTTTTTGTAAAGTCAGAAACAAACTGACAACTTTAGAAAGCAACTATATTGTAACCCACAGATAATAAAGAAATGATATTCTATATCCTCTATGTAAGAGCTTGTAAAATATATATATATATATTTTTTTTTTTCAGAAAAATATTCCTCAAATAGAATTTACAATAAAATTCCTTTTCATATGGGTATAAATTTCCATTTTCTGGAAGATTTTCTTTATTCCTTTATTGCAAGAAAAAAATAAATTACTAAAAATAATTTGCTAAATAGAAACAATTATGATTAAAAGTATCCTGACAATTTGCTGTGATTTCCAAACATAATCTCTCTGGGAAGTTTTCTCAGTTATAAAATCAGACCACCACCACACAATCCACAGGAGTTTGTAGAGACAGATGGGGATGACAGCTGAGTTTTCCTTTACCATTTGTTAATGCTTTGAAGGCTCCAAATGACCTGGGCATGTATATAAAACAAATCTGACCACTTACCCACAGGTGCATCTTTATGTACAAAGAGCAGTTTTGCAGTGGACAAACACCCCACTCCACCAAGGCTAGGCAACATAAGAAACCTTTTCACATTCTTCCATGTCCTTAGAGGGAGTGACATGGAGTGTGTTAAAGAAGAGCCTGTTGGGAAGCGGCTGTGGCTCAATCAGTAGGGCTCCCGTTTACCATATGGGAGGCCCCGGGTTCGGTTCCCGGGGCCTCCTGGTGAGGGCAGGCCCGCCCGCATGGCGTGGTTGGCTGACCCAGCGAGCACAAGCAGCAAGGGGGCGATAAATGAATAAATAAATAAAATCTTAAAAAAAAAAAAAAAAAAGAAGAGCCTGTTAATAATGTAAGGGGGAAAGGAGGTGGCAGGGGGATTGGTGCTTTACAGCAGGTCCTCACCTGCTCAAATTCATACTTAAGATCCTGTTCTTGGACCCGAAGAACATCGCGTAAGTGATCAGTGTGGGCAGCAGCCTGCCGGCGAAGCTGGGTTCTCATTTCAATCTCCATGGCGTCTCTGACTTCCTCTACCTGGAAACCAAACGGTAACGATCACTTCTCAATTCTCCACATCGACTTAAGGAAAGAGAAAGACTGACTACCAACAACGACGACAGCACTGCTGTGAACTACGAAGTGCCAGGCATGTGCACACATTCTCTACTTCTAATTCTCATGTGAATCAGAAAAGCTGAACATCAGACAGTGAACAAGGTCACGCAGCTGAGGCAAAAGTCACATTTCAAACGGGGCTCTCTGGTCATAAAACTCTTGTCTTCCACATCACAAGGCTGCCTCCCATTCAGAGCAGACTATTTTCCAAATCACATGCTCCCCAGAGTAAACAATTTCAAGTCACGGAGAAAAATAACCACAAAGACTTGGGATCAAATGCAGCTTTCCCACAACCATCTCTGTGATCCTGGGAAAATTACCTTCTCAAGTCTCCGTTTTCTCATCTGTGAATATAACAATGCCTACTCTGAAAAATCGTTAAGAAAATTAAATAAGTATCCGGCAGTTATTGAAAACAATTTCTTCTCAACAAAGAAAACTGCTCTGAAGCTTTATTTTAATATGAATTTAAATTCAACATGGGTCAAATCAAACCAAAAATATAGTAAGCCTTTCATGTCTTATGTAAATTAACCATGGGTCATATTACCAATTATTTAACACCAATTACCTAGACTTCAGAACTTACAAATGAAGCCATTCACTCAGTGCCTAAGTGTCCATGGAATGCCAGCCCTACGCCAGGCAGCATCTACTACCCACTTGCATGTCAGGGTGCTGGAGGCACACGATGCTTCTGCTCTTGGGCAGCGCACGTTTTAATTGGCTTGGACTATGGTGGTGGTAATGAAGAAAGAAACTGGGCAGAATTGGTACTTCCTGTGGATACAGATTGATGGTATCTGTCAGAGGACTGACGGTATGTGTGATGGAAGAAACACCAGGCCTGAACTTTGGTGTGAGAACTGGAAAGAGGGTGGGTTATTTATGGAGTGAACCCAGCTGAGGGGCTAGGAGATGGGCTGGAGAGAATGAAGAAATCTGTTTTGAACACAACTGAATTTAAAACTACTACGAAAATCCAGCTGGAGACTTCAAGCAGGCTGCTGGATGGGAATCTGACACCAAGGCAGGTCAGAGACAGAGATATAAATGGACAATGTTGTCAGTTATAGATGGTATTTAACTTCAAAGCCACAGGACTAGATATGATCAGTTAGACACAGTTCGCTTGGAAAAAAAAGTTTCAGAACCACTGGCTAGGGCATGCAACCATGAGAAGCTGAACAGAGAAAGGAAGGCGAGGAGAGTGACCAGCAAGGTGGCAGTAAGTCCCCAAATGTGTGGCTCCTGACAGCCAAGGAACACAGCGCTCCATGGAGGGGGCGGTAGTCCACTGTGCTGCTGAGAGGAGAGAAGCAGTCAGGCTCCCAGTCAGCCCATGGATACTTATTTAACAAGATGGAGGGCTAATGTGCCCTCTCATCCATTCTTTTCCACCAACCCCTTCTATGATACCGGCAGAGGGAAATATACTCAGCATCCAACAGAGGTTCTTTGGGCATTGCTTTAGGGGACAGAGGCTCCACTGGGAAATGACAGGCTAGACAATCCTGGACTCCAATAGCTTATTACCTTCTTATACCCCTGTGTGTTCAACAAAAAGAAACTCTGCTAGAGCAATCCTTCCCTAGAAGTTCTGACTAGAAGGAAAACAGCCAAAGCTCCGTTCTGTAGGTGGGCTGGCATGACTAAAATCTAGTATATTGAAGTCAGAGACCGCCAATAATCAAATCAGATTCCCTTTAAATGTTAAGTAATTATTCTTGTATCTTCTACCTTTCTATCCTGTTCAGCCTGTATTTCACTTCTGTGACGTTCTAATGCTTTTGCCACTGCAGAGTCAAATGCCTGCTTTTCTTCCAGCTTTTGTTTTTCCAAGGCTAATGCAATGTGCTGCTTCTCTATGGCTTTCTGTTCTGCTAGCTCCCTGTTTAGCTGGTCAATGCGACGATGTGCGTGGGCAATCAGGGAGTTCAGGTCATCGGCAGACAGCTTGTCAGCTAAACAGAAAACCACATTAACAAGTTAATGATTTCAACAAAAGTACATATCACTACAAGGCAACTTGCTTCAACTGACTAAAGAGGTATCAAGGAGAGCAAAGAGTAGCTAACATATGAAGAGAGATTTAGAAATTGGTAGCTAATGTATAACAACTAAGGCATTTTCAATCCCAAGCAAAATAATTCAAGTGGGCCTCAAACGCATATCAGCAGCTCTGGGACAGGAACGCAACCTGGAACAGGTATTTCCAATCTGAACTAATTATAAATTGGCTCTATAATGCCCTGTAATTTTGTCTCTAAAGACCAAGATTAACATATGTAGCCACTTCTAAATTTTCTTTCATGCATAACTGTGATTATCCACACCCAATAGATTCTCTTCTGCAAACAACTCTAATCCAATTCAAGTTCTCTCAGTATTTTCCTTAGTAAGAGTTTGTGTTTCTTTTCTTAAACAAATTATCTAAGACAGTGATTGGCAACCAAAACCATCCATCACAACCACTTATAAAGCTTGTAAAAAAAATTACTCATGTCCCAAAGTTTCTGATGTTAGGTTTAAACAAGCATGTGTATTTTTTAAATGTCGCACTCCAAAAATGTTCTGATGTATATAATAGGTTAAGAAATATAGCTCTATAAGCAAAATGTGGGAAGTGTACAATAACTAAATTCCTCAGTAAAAAATAGAAGGAAAAAAAAAAAAAGAGGGTTGAGAGTTATATTTGACCAAATTCAGTGTGTGGAACGTCTCTGGATATCAATTTGAATAAACCAACTGTAAAAAATTTTTTCATTATACAACTGGGAATATTTGAACATGGATCACTTTGGTAACATTACAGAATAGTAAGTTTTAGGTGTGATAATGGTATAGTGATTAAGTTTTTAAAAACACTGGAAGTATTTACAAGGGAAAAGACATATTTGGGGGGAAGCGGATGTGTCTCAATCGATAGGGCTCCCGTTTACCATATGGGAGGCCCCGGGTTCGATTCCTGGGGCCTCCTAGTGAAGGCAAGCCAGCCCGTGCGGCGTGGTGAGCTGACGCAGCAAGATGACGCAACAAAGGGAGACAAGTAGACACAGAAAAATGCACAGCACATGGACACAGCGAGCACAAGCAGCAAGGGGGGATAAATAAATAAATAAAATCTTAAAAAAAAAAAAAAAAAAACATATTTGGGATCTGCCTCAATATAAACTAGGGAAGGATATAAGAAGATGAAACAAAACTGGTTATGTGTGGATAAATGCTGAAGTTGAGATGTTCATTATACTTTTCTTCCTACTTTTTAATGATTGAAACTTTCCAAAATAAAAAATTGTTTAATGTTATATATCACATCTACAGGTTTCCAATCACTTGATTAAATACCTTTGTTCCTGAGAGCACATGGATGCCTAAAATATCCAATTCAGATTTTTCATGTGACATATTTCTACTTTATATTATTTAGATGGCTCAGCATGAGACAAGCAAAACAAAAAGACTCCAATCTTCAAAGATTCCAAATAAAATCCATTAGAAGTAAAATACTCGTATTACTCACCTAGGTCAGAAATACCTGCAAAGGAAAAGCAAAAGGTTGAAAAAAATGATGGACATATTTCAGTTATTGATCATTAAATAAAGAACATCCAAAGGAAATAAGAAACCAGAAACCAGTAGCAGAAATAAGCATATTTTAATACTGGAAAGCAAAATAATAGAGCTTATATCCTAAAATTTAAAAGGATTCTTAAATATTGTAAATCAAGGTCAATTCTAACATTTTATAAAATAAGTGAAGAGAGTCACTGATGTTAAATGCAGTTTTGGTTTTAAGGGACTCTATTTTGCTCAAAGCAATTACTTAGTTTTTTTCATAGAAACTACAACTCTTCCCCCTCCCCCCGCATTTGTATTTTAAGTCACACAATTACAATAGCAAGCACAGTTGCTCAAGCAAATCTAGGAACAACACACTTCATTCCTAGTAACCCTAATGCTCAGCTGGCAGAGGCAGGAGGGAGGGTCCCCTGGAGAGCCCACAGCCCTCAGCACCAGCACTCAGTGGGCAGCGTGTGTGCAGAGCACTGGCTGGTCTGCAGAGTGCATTAGGAGGTTAAGGGCTTCTAGAGTCTGTACCCTTTCCACAGAATGATGGAGCTCAAGATGAAGGAGCAATGCACCTCACAGCCCTGCCATTTCTCAGTGGTGTGGTCTTCGACAAATTACCGAAATCCTTCTAAGCTTCAGTCCCCTCACCTCATGGTGATGCTAAGAATGCCTAACTCACAGGGCTGCCGTGAGGGCTACATGAGACAAAGCACATCAAGCAGAGCCCAAAAGAAAAAGTTTCAGTCAGAGATTGAAGACTTGACTAAGTCTTCTTGGAAATAGTTAGAATGGACTAAACTGAATGCCAATACAGAGAAGGGAGTCAGATATATTTTCTGTATATTTCTCTCCCCCCAAGACTCAATTTCTAGAGTAGGGATCCTGATTTTCAACACAGTATCTCTCTTATATTTGAAGATATTCAATAACTGTTCTGGAAATTTTTTTTTTTTAAGGAGGTACTGGGGATTGAACCCAGGACCTCGTACATGGGAAGCAGGCGCTCAACCACTGAGCTACATTAGCTCCCCACCCAATGAGAGTTGGTTTTTTTGTTTGTTTGTGTTGTTTTCCGGACACACAGGAGATCGAACCCAGGACCTCGTACATGGGAAGCAGGCGCTCAACCACTCGAGCTACACCCACTCCCCTGGAATTTTTCAAAAGTATTCTGGGGGTTGAATTATTTTAAATTTAAGACAATGAAAAAATTCTTGACATGGTTAAGAGAGAGATCTTTTGAAGATCTAAAATTACCCCCCTTTTCTTCCTTTCTTTGTAAAAGAAAAATTTTTTAGAAAAAATAGATTGGCAAGTCTTATAAAGGTAAATAAGCTAATCAATGATTTTTAACCTGCCCAAAGGAAAAAGAATGATAAAAATATATATGTTTTCTAAAACCTTTTTGGTTTTTTTTATTTTTTATTTTCTAAAACTTTTTTAATTGAAAGGAAATGAAACCCTGAGGATCTGATGGACAGAGAAAGGCTCAGAGGCGCACCCTTGTGAGGCCCAGCAGGCTGCTATGCTGAGAGTTGAAGGGCACTGTGTGCCTGGCTTGGCCTCTGTCAGCAGCTGCTCCAGAGGAGCCAAGCATCCCACTTAACGCTGTACAAAATGGGAGAAATCGTTTTTTATTTTGATGATGATTCCCAAAGACTGTTTTTAAACCATATGCATTTATTTTTTTCAGACATTTAAAAAAGACTAAACTAAATGTGTAGGGATAGGGTTAGGGAGCTACAAACTCCCGCCCTTTCACATTGGAAAACAAGCAGGAACTATCAGAACCAACTTTGCCAGAACTCTGGAAAACAATCAAAGCTTTACAGCAACCAAGTGAATGCTCAAGCAAGGAAAAAGTAACTTAAAAATGACAAGAAAACTTTATGGTGTTATTACTGTCCCTTGCCCCATGGCCCTCCCCTGCTCTGCGGCAGTCTTAAAGATGAAGCCCACATTCCCAGTGTGGGACCCTGGTCTGTAGTTGCAGAGGGAGCAGAGCAGACCTTATTCTACCCTGTCTGGGGTTTACCTGAAGGGCTGAAACCCCATATTTTGGAACCCACTTAGGTATGAAACACTGTGAGAATTGCTTGAAAAGAAAGATGGACAATAAATACATCACTAGTCATTAAGGAAATAGGGAAATGCACATCAAAACCACAGTGGAGGGGAAAGGATGTAGCTCAGTGGCTGAATGCCTGCTTCCCATGTATGAGGGTCCTAGGTTCAATCCCCGGTACCTCCTAAAACAAACAAAAAAAAAAAACAAAAACAAAAAAACACAGTGGAATACCATGTCACACCTTCTAGGATGGCTAGAACCAAAACAAAACAAAACAAAACAAAAAACCCCAAAAAAACCTGGAAAGTAACAAGCGTAGGCAAGGATGAGGAGCTACTGGGACCCTTCTACACGGCTGATAGAATGTAAAATGATACAGTCACTGTGGAAAACAGCTTGATGGTTTCTTAAAAAATGAAACAGAGAACTACCATATAACTCAATTCCACATCTGGGTATATGCCCCAAAGAACTGAAAACATGGATTCAAACAGATACTAGTACTCCAATGTTCAAAGCAGCATTACTCACAACAGGTAAAAAGGGTCAATAACCCAAGTGTTCATCAACAGATGTATGGATAAACAAAATATAGTATTCACATACAATGTTATTCAACCATAAAAAAGGAATGACGTGCTGATACATGCTACATGGATGTACCTTGAAAACATTAATAAGCCAGACACAAGAGAACCAATATTGTATGATTCCACTTATTAAAATACCTAGAATAAGCAAAATCATAGAGACAGAAACAGATTAGAGGTTACCTGGGGTAGGAGAAAGAATGGTGAGTTACAGCTTAATGGGGACAGTTTCTGTTTGGGGTGATGGAAAAATGTTGGAAATGGTGGTGAGGGTTGCGTAACATTGTAAGTGTAATTAATGCCACTAAATTATACAGCTCACAATGTTGTAAAATGGAAAATTTTATGTTATGTATTTACCCCAATTTTTAAAAATTGTCAGGGATAGAATAAGCTTTTCTGGTTGTCAGAGTCTTAGCTAGGGAGTTAGACTCATCCTCCCCAGCTACCATGCTATGTAAGGACACATGTGCATCTGTTCAAACAGTACGGCAGTAAGTCCCTGCCCTCTGTTCTCAGGACCAAATCTCTCCTAACATTTCATATACCTAAGAAATCAATCCTTTTTCTCTGGTAATCTGAAAACAGTGAACTCACATTATACTTCATTTAACCTATGCAAATTACACTAAGAACTATGATGGCCTGATTTGAGGGTAAAGGAGAAAAAAAAAAGATAGTCTAAACAGTTGAATGATGCTCCCACCAGTGTGTGGGCACCGACGGGGGAGGGAAGCACCTCCCAGTACAAGGTTTTAATCATGCTAGCTATGACCCCTGGATTGACTAAGTTCAGAGACAGGTGTTTTTTGTGCAAAATGTTTCAAAAACTACGTAATGTGATATTCACCCAAAGAAACAGGAGTCTGTCCCAATGCTGTAGGAAAAACTGGGCGAGTTGGCAAGGTGACATATGGCACCTAAATATGGCTACACATGCCATTTTATAAGCATTATAAAGGAGATGACCCTGGGAACTCTGATGGTCGGCAACTTGTGCCGCCTCTAACCCTAGCAACACCTGCACACGCCCTTTTAACGACACCTTCCTCCTTCACTCACAGAGGGAGCCACACTCTGAACTGGGGGTTTATCATCCCCAAGCATTTACTCTACATCTGGGTGTACACTTAAAAATACCTATAGCCTAGTTGATAGAGTATTGTTTTGCATGTTCTCAAACTTCAGGTAAGTGTGGCAGCTTTCTCTATTCTTCTGCAGCTTTTTCTTTCTTAGCATTTACATTTGAGAGAAAGTTCTGGTATACTCATTTGCACTGCCACATGTGAGGCATATTTAGTGCTTTCAATGTTTATGTTCTTACAAACAACACAGCGATGCATGTTTTTATGAGTTTCCTTCAAGTTCACCAGAGCCCCTAGTTTCTACCAAATGCTATGATTAGACCAAAGAGCTTACATGTAATGGACAGAGGTAGACAACACACAAACCAATGAATAAGAATTTCAAGAGGATAAAGTAGAGTAATGTGGTAGAGTGTGACCTGTGGGCCGGCACATCCGGGGAGGTCTCACTGAGGCAGTTGCATTGGTTTCTGTTGTAACCTCAGTGTAGCACAGCCCTTGAGAAATTCTGACAAGGAAAACGGGGCTTAACTAAGCCTGCTCAAGGATAAACCATTCTCAGTGACCTCTTTGCCAGCTGCTCGGTAATCGGTTTAAACAACTGTGTGCAGACAAGAGCCACTGTTTCCAGATTGCCCTTCGTCTGCTTTTCTCCACTTTTACCTCTTATAAATCCAGGTTTTACTTTTTTTTCGACAAGTCTAACTGGTATCTCCCTCTTCAATGAGTCAACTGTATACAAAAACTGTCTCAATTTTGACAGCCATGACTCAATTTCTTGCCATAAAATCTCCGTGGCTGGCCATCATGCAACCCTGACACCTTCAGCCCAGAGGCCTGGACACAGGTTCTTCAGATCCCACCTGATATTGTTTCTAACAGATACTAGCATTTAACTAATATTTTAATCTCACTGAGACTGGTAATCTGATTCTTAATACTCTCACACATTTCAGAGAAATGTGATTCTCCCCTGCAGTAACCCTTGTGTAATGGTGTGGCAGTTTGATGTAATTATGAATTCCAAAAATATAATTGAATCATGCTTGTAAAATGATCTGTTAATCTAGGCATGATTAGGTTAGGATTAGGGCATTGAGCCCCACCCCTTGGTGGGTGGGGAATTGAATATAAAAGGCAAGGCAAAGAAAGTTGAAGCAGTCTTTTGAGAAGAAGTTTTGATGTTGGAAAGAAGGCCCCAGGAGAAGAGAAGCAAGCCGTTTGCCTGATTATCTATAGCTGACCTTGTGGAGGAAACAGGAGCTGAGCCCGGAGAGAAACGCAGCCCCGGGATGAGAGGAACCCCCAGAAGCCTGAACCGTGGCAAACGCCGGCAGCTGTCTTGCTCTAACACGTGGCAATGGACTGTGGTGAGAGAAGAAACTTAATGCTTTATGGCCTGGTCTCTGTGGACTTCTACCCTAAATAAATACCCTTTATAAAGACCAACCCATTTTTGGTATTTCACATTAGCACCCCTTTGGCTGACTAATACAAATGGCTTAACTGAACTTCCTTGCAATCTGAACTCTTTGGAAGTCTCCATTCAAAAAGATGACTCCCTTCTCAAGGCAGTGTCCTCGGGTGAGACCTCAAGCAAAGTACTGCAAGCGATCATAAGGTGTACTAAAAGTATTGTGAGTAATTTTACATACACATAACCTTACACTAGACTCAAGCTTATAACACCATCTTACTCCCTTGGTTTCCAAACAGGTTTTCATGAGTAGCAGAGACCAGAATGGAATCAGGGACTGTGGAATTCAACAACAGACCTCGTGTGCCCATAGCTATAACCAGATGCGTCATGTTGGCCATGGATGAAATAAATTTTGAGTACGTTACTGACACCAAATGGCAAATGCAGGCTAGAAGGCTTTGGATGAGATGAATGGAGTTGAAGCAGATTTATAGTAGTTGATCAGTTAAAAAATAAAAAAAGATAAGTACCAACACTTCAGTTGTACTTACTCCTCCCTTTCCACCCAGGCAGAACTTCTGGAGTAATACTATCCAGTTCTCGTTTAAAGTCATCCCGGGCTTGGACCACCAGTTCGTGATACTGGGATACAATCTTGGCCTCAGACTGAGCAGCTTGGACCTGAATAACACAAGGGGTATATGGTTAAACTGAACAAAAATATCAAATACATTCCAAGAACCAGTATATTCATTCATTCATTCATCTCTGATTGTAAATGTATAAATAATACATATATAGAAATCCAAGGCTCAGAAAAAGGAACATAAGCCTTAGCTTTGTTTCCTTCTAATTCTTATTCAAATATCATGGGCAGTCCCTTTTTCTCATCTTACGGTGCCCCATTCCCTCTTTCTCTGGGTCATGAGAAACTATCCATACAGATTACACAAGTGCAGATAGGAAGATCTTTCCTTTACTTACAAAATGAAAATTCTCATAAGGGGTAATAACAAGCCTGAAAATGTTACCTACAGAAAGTATCAACAATACTGAAAAATCCACTTGGTGTCCAAGGCAAATTTTTAAAAATAATAACAACTAATATTCTTTTTTTTTTTTTTTTTTAAAGATTTTATTTATTTATTCATTTATCCCCCCTTGCTGCTTGTGCTCGCTGGGTCAGCTAACCACGCCGTGTGGGTGGGCTTGCCTTCACCAGGAGGCCCCGGGAACCGAACCCGGGGCCTCCCATATGGTAAACGGGAGCCCTACTGATTGAGCCACAGCCGCTTCCCAACTAATATTCTTAAAACAAGGGTTGGTGAGATAAGAGGGAGATGGTAGCACTCTTATGTTCATGAATTCTTATTAAAGGGTTAATTTTAAAAATATAAAATATGGGAAGCGGCTGTGGCTCAATCAGTAGGGCTCCCGTTTGCCATATGGGAAGCCCCGGGTTCGGTTCCCGGGGCCTCCTGGTGAGGGCGGGCCCGCCTGCGCGGCGTGGTTGGCTGACCCAGCAAGCACAAGCAGCAAGGGGGGGATAAATGAATAAATAAATAAAATCTTTAAAAAATAAATAAATAAATAAAAATATAAAATAATTATAAAAGACCTAAAAACCACACCTTTTGGACCACATTATCCAGATCAACTATCATGTTGTGAAGTTTCCCCTCTGCAGCAGTTATATGAGGTTTAGCACCAGCAACCTCCTTTTTCTTTGCATTTTCAATTACATTTTTCATCTTCTCTAATTCTTCTCTAGAAAAAAATAGAATAAAACAAAAACTTAGTATAATTCCTTGCCAGATTTATTAAATTGAATTTTTAGATGAGTACAACATACCCATTTTTAAAAGTCTATGAAAGAAATATAATTTGAAACAAATTACTCAATGCTTCTGTATAGTCAATAGAGAAGCTTTTCTCACCAAATACTGAAAATAACCTTGGACAGAAGCTGTATTATTAGAGTGAATCAGCAGAGAGATAGCATGGAGTAGGAGGAGAGACAAAAGCTTCAGAATCAGACAGACCTGGACTCAATTCCCAGCTCAGCCTCTCAATGGCTGCACACCCTTGTGGAGGGGGGGATCACAGGCTCATTCAGAAGACGTGGCGCAGTGCCTGCCACACTGTGAGTGCCCAGCAAATGGCAGCTCTTGACTCCCTTGCTGATGAAAGCGAGCAGGAAGAAGGCAAAGCAAGGGAGTAGGCCCGAGACCTCACTGAGACTACTGCGTCTCAGAGCCTTCACGGCTCAGGATGTACCATGGTCCAGGCAGACTGTGGTCTGCTAACCATAAAATATAGAACTCAGAGCTCTGACTTGTGGTCGAGTGAGCATGTCTTGCACTTTTAAAAAGATAACATTGGCTTTATTAGAAGTCTTCTCTTTTCCCTATAAATAATAAATATTTTGTAATGGGAAAGAGCAAAATTTTGAGTGACAAGTAACAATTCCATTCTGTTGATGAGAACCTTTAGTCAAATGTAGGTTTCCATTGCCAGAGGTTAATCTTATACTTGACTTGCTTGCTTGATCTGAGTTTTAGCTGACATGCAAGAATCAAGGTTGAGGTGGCATAAAACTAGATCTATTTATATCCACTAGTTTGACAGATATGGCAAATAGATTGTGCCACACTCTCTAAATTCTGTTAAAACTGCCCAAAGCACCCCTGAAAAATCTTGTCATTATAGCAGAATCTCAATAATCTGCACAAATACATCACTTAAGCAATAATCCAAGAAAAACTACTTTTATCTAAGATTCTTTATGTAAGTTTCCACCAAATTCATTTTAGCCTAATTATTTTCTCTTTCTCTTTTTAAACCTCCAGTTCCTGACCATTATACAGACTAAGCACAGGTGTGGAGAGAAGGGTTTTTCTGCCTCTTCTTTCTCTAAAGACAGTACAGAGAAAACCCCGCCTGAAGAAAGCCACCAGCAGGCCCTGGTTATGTATTAATAGTCCATAGCAATAATTACTTGGCTCTGAGAAGGGCATCGGCAGCTTCGTCTACTGCCTTTCTGCGTTCCTTCAATGCACCCTCCACCATGCGCCACTGAGCAGACTTATTCTCACCTGCAATCTAAAAAAAATGTTAATTAGGTAAATATGAATAGGTGCTATTATTAATGTCACAGCATAGGCCAACACGATTAAATGCAGAAAAATGTGGCAGTAAATTCTAAGGTAATTCTCTAAAGTAGGGGTTCTATCTAAGACTCACAGCTGGCTCAAAGGAGAATGTGAACCATCTCCTATCAATTGCTCTCCTAAACTATAACAAAAATCTGTGTTCTGGTGCATATAAGCATTTTCTGAAAATAAAAGATATTTATCTAACTTTTCATGATTTATGTTTACCGATTATTCTTCACTGACATATCAATATTTAAAGTTATTTTCATTGCAAGTTGGTCTAACCAAAATCATATTTTAAGGATGAGGAGAAGTTTATACATATATAGGGTCTGTATTTTTCCAAAACGTTATCCTCAAGAGTGACCCTAAAGGTGAAAATCACCTACTGTCAAAAACCTTGCTTGAGACGAATTTTATGGTACGTGACTTACATCTTAAAAAGAAAAAAAAAGTCTCCTTTGAAATTCTTTTAGGCTAGTCCAACATATTTTTTCCTCCAGCATTGGAACCAATTGCCATTTCTTTGAGCACAGAGTTGGCTCACACTTAGGGGGCACGGCATAAAACAACAACACAAACCTCTATACAGTCACCCTAGGTGCATCAAGAGGCTGACACTGTTAGAGATGCAAAGGAACTGCAACCACCAAGAGCCCAGATGGATTTTCTTGTCCACCCTCCTCCCACTCTGCATCTAATACACAAGGAGTAGAAGGTTACTGGGAACTGTCTCAACTATTTATATTATATTTTCCCTCTTTTGCCAAATGTAGATTGAAGCAATACCACCACCACATATCTTATCTTGAGAAGACAGAGTTGGGACCCTGGAGATGAGCAGGAATATACACCATTACCAAAGAGTAAAATACTTTTGCTTGGGGAAAAAACGACAGAATTATTTCAATAATTATATTTCATATCATCAAAACAGAGCCAATACTGCGGCTCTGCCTGCCAAGAAGACTATTACCTCAGCAAGGTGGCTCTGGGCCTCGGGTACCCAACTTGTGGGTCCTTTGCCTTCTTAGAAATACAAGTATTTCTGCTTGCTACTTTGGGAGGAAGAACTCAGCAAAAGTCATGCACTCTGGTTTCAGTCTTTCAAAACTCTCCTTTAGCACCAAGTCTCCACTCTGTGTTCCCAATGACAACCAGCATGGTCTCCATTTTAAAAGTACATCTATTATCAATGGAGAGTTTATATCAAGCCCCCTTATGGAAGAATTAGCCTTTTTACCCCACTGGACTGTTGCCACAGTCAAAGAAAGTGACTCAGAATAATACCATTTTTAAATGCTTAAAATGAAACTACAACTGATTACAAAGGAACTCAATTATATTGAAGTATAGTTAGAAAATATTTTCTTTAATTTTGTGAAAGAGTAATGTATATGCTTATGAATGCAGTAAATAATCAGTATCTAATTGATGCGTAGGTCTAATAAATACCCAAATTTAGAAGTAGATATAATGGGATATGAAAATATCTGTGCATTCTATCAGTGACAAAGTCACAGGAACTGCTAAGTGGTTTGTTTCCAATATTCAAACTTGTGCACCGAAATTACAATTTGAGGTTAGAGAAAATAAAGATTTTTTTCATCCAAGTTCAATGGCCCCCCTGATTTCTATCCACAGATCCAACTCCAGATTAGGAACCACTGCTTTTAGAGGAAATAGTTGGTACTTTTCTTCTCTTTTTGTGTTTCAATTTGTTTTTATGTTCTACAGAAATTGTTGCAAGGTGACAAAGCAAACTGATGTGACTGATGAAGTTAATGTTTCAGTAAATTCACACATTAGCCATCTTGCTAAATAAAATGCATCATGAAAGGATCCTGGTTTGGACCATATGAAAATCACACTCTAGTCCTATATAACAAATTCCCAAGACTGTGACATGCTGTTAAAGAGCCTAGTCTTTTATTAAGAGAGCCCTTCACAGCTGAGCCAAATCGAAAGTGTCACTGACATCTCCAGGGACCAAAATTTATCTTGCTATTGAAGGCATTGCCTGCTTATGGAGGCTCAGGGAAAAGCCTGCCCTGTAAAAGGGACACCAGGTTCCCCTACAATTCCAAATACTGCTTTGAGAGAAGTAATTCAGGACATATTATAGATCCTGCGTGCACCTGCAGCTTCTTTAACTAGAAGAAATAGAAGTCAGAATCTATTTTTAACACTTCAAAACTTATGCACATAATTTTACTGATTTTTTAACAGTAGTTAATGCTCCTGAATCTTAGTTAACTTATGATATAAAGTGTCCCTTAGTTGTAAAATCTTGATTACACAATGGATTTTATAATATGTCTAACTCCACATGGATTACATATTATGTATTTTTTGGGAAGGAGGAATTTTTCTTCCCAAAAAAGTCTTGCACCACAGTGGTACAATGACTATTTAAAGCTTCTACTCAGGGTCCTTCCAAAGGATACAAGTCCACTTAAGATTGAACCCAATTCCCTGGTATCATGAAACTTCCAGCCTTCCAACACCTTAGTTATCAGCAGATTAAATATCCTGTGTAGTTCCCACTTTCCTGACTGAACTCTGATACCTCAATTTTTTTTTTCTTGAACTTCAAATAAAACATAATTCTCTTCTCAGTTTTCAAAGGTTGTAGCTTTAGGCTGTTAGCATCAGAGATCTAATTAACTTTTATGATGTATGTGCATACGACTGAACCAATGTGAAGTGTGTTTAAATTTTTGAAATCCATAGTTATGGTAGCAAAGGAACTTTACTGATCATGCATGAAACTGGTTCCTAAGATTTATGGTTTATGCAATTACCTCACTTTTATTCTTTATATGATTTGGTATCAAGACACATTTTATATGTTGAATAAATGAATGCAATTATTATTGAGTTATTGAGTCCCAGTATTACATTTTGAAATAAATGTAATTATTCTTTGAAGTGTTTGATGTAAGTTATAGCATCACCATAAACATTTTAAATAGCTGGAGTTTTGGGATACACTTTCTGTATTATTTCTTACAAGTCCAAGTCAACCTAAAATTATATCAAAATAAGTTTATTTAAAAAAAAAAAAAATGGCTGGCAATTTTAAAGCCAAAAAAATCGAAACAAACAAGCAAGCAGCAACAAATACAATCAAGCACTCTTAAGATATGAAAACAGGGGTGGATGTGGCTCAAATGGTTGGGCATCCGTCTCCCATATGGAGGGACCTGGGTTCGATCCCCAGGACCTCCCGGTAAAATAAAAAATAAAGTAAAAAATAAAATAAAATAAAAAAAGATATGAAAACAAATTTGGACAAATTCTTGTTGTGCCATATAAATGCTGAAAGATAAAGTAAAGGGCCTTACAGAAATTTCATTACAAAGAACATTTAAGGGCTTCCCTCAGGTGTTTTTGTTTTACTGTTTTTAAGTCAATTCCTCTGAAGTGTCTCAGGGAGAGAAAGCCACACCATGAGGAAGAAATCAATCTATTAAATAATTCATGCCTAGTTGGTCCCTGGCTCACCTCAGCATTGTCCATGGCCGCTTTCAATATATTGGAGTGTGCATTGACGGCCTGGACTGCAGCGTTCTGAGCTGCAACTGCCTGCATAGTGGTGCGAGAAGTCTGGTTCAGAGCTTCTTCTAAGCTCTTGGCTAGAGCTGAAGGAAAAGGAATAGTTAGCAAACAGAGCATCCCCGCTCCCCTATTACATGGCTTTTATTTTAAACCTTTTCTCTTCCCTTATTGACTCTGCCATTGAATTCACCCTAAAAATTAAAAAAAAAAACAACCACCCAAATTTACAGAATCAAAGTTTCTATTAAGTGTGGAAATATATTGATAATTACTGAATCTGGATGAATATATGGGGGTTTATTATACTTTCTACTTTTATGCATATCTGAATTTTTTCAAAATAAAAAGCTAGGGTTTTTTTTGGTACCCCACCCCACCCCACCCCACCCCAGGGAGGTCTGGGTTTTCTTTTTTAAGAAAAAGATTTGCCTAAAGAAGGCTAACATATTTCAAAAGGGAAGAACAAGGTTTAGGACACTTTACTCCCTTTTCCCTGTTAGAGATTATCAATTCAGCACAGACCCCAGCATTTTTTTTTTTTTTTTCTTTTTAAATAATGATCATATATAACCACTGGTAAAAAGAGGTGCCCATTTTCATCCCCACGACAGAAAGGGATACTCATAGCAGAATATTTACATCACCAAGATAGATAATAGACAAACGAGGGGGAAAAAAGACAAACAAGAAACCATGCAAACAAAGAAAGGTAGCTTGAGAACAGTGTTTTTTCATAAAAACAACAATGTGTAAGGGCATACTGCTATAAGCTGCTTAAGGAATATCATAAAGAAAAAGCCTTAAAAGAGAAAAAGAAAAAAGCAAGCGATAATTTTTGATAATATATTAAGTGGAAAAATGGTCATTTGAAGAAATGATTAGTAAAATGATAATTTTGGAGATGACCAAAAAAAGAGAAAATATATTTGACATATGAGGAAAAAAACAAAAGGGGATTTTAAGCAAAAGAAGCCCAAGCAAATTTAATGGAGGTTTTGCACAGAGACAAACAAATGGAACTTAATGAACCACAAGTGGTATCTATGCAACACAGATGAAAGAGAAAGATAATAATGAGAAATTACTAAGAAATAAATGTGAGATTAAAGTGGAGAGGCAGGTGATATATAGAGAGAAAGGGGCTGCAGAGGGAAAATGTGCTATCTGGCTCCATGACATTCTTGCATTAATGGTGGGAAGTCCAAGTGCAGACAACAGTAAGCCACCTGTCCAGAGGTCCACACAACCCAGGAAAGCAATCTATGGCAAGTCTCTGACAGCTTCAGCCCTCTTCAGACTAGGTCTATTACTCTCCTCTGACCCTCGGTAAAAATCATACACACATACATACTTTTCTTAAGTAAAATATAGGGAGAAAATTAAGGAGTGATAGATAAAATCTTGACCATTTTCACTCTACCCAAAATGAAAAAAAAAAAAGGAACTGGACAAAGGAAAAAGGAGTATGATGAAAAAGTCGATGTATTCATCTGAAATTCATACCTTACTTCAAACTGTTCATGTGATGAAGGGAGAACAGTGAAAGGCAAAGGCAAAATATGAAAAAAAGAAAAAAGTGATCTCAATCTGAAGCAGTAGAGAATTCAGGAAAATGAAGAAGTAGGAATAAAAGGATAGAAATATTTCATTTATTTGAAATATATCTCACTAAAATATAATGACTTATTATAAATGTCATTTATAACATGGCCAAGAACTCAGATGAAAGCCAAAAGGTAATAAAAAAAAAAAAAGCAATCATTCAAGCAAACTAATACACTACCACCAGGGGAGGCGGCTGTGGCTCAATCAGTGGGGCTCCCGTTTGCCATGTGGGAGGCCACGGGTTCGGTTCCGGGGCCTCCTGGTGGGGGCGGGCCTGCCCGCACGGAGTGGTTGGCTGGCCCAGTGAGCACAAGCAGCAGGGGGGAGATAAATGAATAAATAAATAAAATCTTAAAAAAAAATACACTACTACCTATGCTCTACGTTTATTCTGTCCCTTCTATTCTTTTACACAATTCTAACACACCTGGATCCTCAGAGTAGGTCAGAACCAACAAATTACAAGGGAAAGAGGATCTACTCAAGAGAGGCAGGCAAACAGAAACAAGCAAGGGAGTGGGGTAAGGTAGATAGATAGCTGCTGTAAGAATTTAACACAAACAGCTCTCTGTCCAGTAAAAAGCTATATACCCCACTACCTCCAAAGATACTAATATACATTTATATAATAGATCATGGTTCATGGGCCTTAAGACAAGAAAATACATTTTTAAGATGCCCAATTTTCTTTTCTTTTTTTTTTTTTTTTTAAGATTTTATTTATTCATTCATCCATCTCCCCCTGCTGCTTGTGCTCGCTGGGCCAGCCAACCACGCCGCACGGGCGGGCCTGCCCTCACCAGGAGGCCCCGGGAACCGAACCCAGGGCCTCCCATATGGTAAACGGGAGCCCTACTGATTGAGCCACAGCCGCTTCCCCCAATTTTCTTTTTAACCATGAAAAAACCTAAAATTGAAACTTAAAGGATATGTTTAAAAAAGTAAAATAAAATAAAAATAAAGGATATGCGGCAGTGAGCTGGAAACCAGCAGTCAGAGAAGTGGGACACCAGAGGCTAGGTAATGGACTCTAGAGGCCAGGTAATAAGCCAGTGTGAACCATTCTGACTCACTCAAAAAACTTATGAGCTTGCCAATTAAAAGACTCTCGGGGGATGGATGTGACTCAGGCAACTTGCCAAAACGTAAGTAACAAACTTCTGTTCCCCACAGTAGACAGAATCTTCAGCACTAACTCTAAAAAAAAAAAAAAAACAAATGGAGAAAGTACATGACTTTTTTTGGAATTTTCACCAATTATACATTGGGAATGTTCCTTGTCTCTAGGGTCATTGAAGTTCAGATGGACAAAACACAAATGATGAAATAAAGGTAGTGTATAGAGCTATGCCACTAAGGAGAGAAAGAATGAGCTGATGGATGAGAAATACGTGCTGATGGTTTAAAAAGACAGCAACTTGTAGAGATGATCCAAAGTGCTTGAGAAGCTGTTTGGTTCACATACACTCCATCTTAACTTGTTCTTGCTTTTCCTGTTGTGCAAGACGAGCTGCAACTTCTTCAGGTGGTCGTTCTTTTACAGAAGATGAAGATGCTTCCTCTTGCAGCAAAAGTAAATAAGAGGAAATCAAATTTGAGCACAGAATTTCAATAGCTAACAGGGGTATATACCTGCCACTTGTGTCAACTGAGGACATTTTTGTATTAAGACTTCTAAAACCACATCACCCTTAATGATTCCAAAATGAAGAAAGAGAGGATCAGCTCTTGATTCCTTAAGTTTCAAAGATTTATTCAGACTTTAAATTTTTTTTAAATTTCCTAAGCAGGTCTGAAGAATTAAGACCCACATAGTGTGTAGGTGTCACTTAGGTATGAACATTCCATTTATAAATGTTTTATTATTTATAAAACAGCAAATATAAATAAGCTACCTGAAGTGGCACACGTGGGTTTTTCTTCACCAATTTCAGGCTGATCAGTTTTGATAGATTCCTCATGCTGAACCACAGGGGCTGGGACTGACAGCACATCACCTGCTGCAGAAATAAGTTGAGCTGCCTCTGTAGGTGCTATAAATATATATTACTCGTGGTATTTATAGTTTCCTGGGTTAAGAGATAAACATACAGGAATCTACTACTACTACTGCTGCCCACTTCATGTTTGACTCCTCAAACACATAAATACATGCACTGCCACTATTCAAACACACAAATAGATGGGGCACTGCCCACTACATTTACAAACTCATGCAAAACAGACAATAGTTGAGAAAGGACAAGAGAACGAAGTCTAGTCAGCATCCACCTGCACTTTAACCATCACTAGTTATCCTTAAGGAAGGCTTCTAGAAACAGTAATAAACAGTAATAAATCTTTTTTTTTTTTTTTTTTTTTTTAAAAGACCCTATCCATTCATTCATTCATGCCCCCCCTGCTGCCTGTGCTCACCGGGTCAGCCAACCACGCCGCGCGGGTGGGCCTGCCCCCACCAGGAGGCCCCGGGAACCGAACCCGGGGCCTCCCATATGGTAAACGGGAGCCCCACTGATTGAGCCACAGCCGCTTCCCCAGTAATAAATCTTAACATAAGAGAAGTGGACATACAATTTACACAACACGGAAAAAATAACAAAGGAAAAAGATGAAGAAGGGAAACAAAAGAAAGTAATTAACCAATAAAAAATGTTTAACTTCTTTGAAGAGTGGGAGAGATAAAGAGGTATAAGCAGGATTAGGATGACAGTTTTAAACACAAAGAGAAGCCTACAGTGAAGACAGTGAGTTAGTGAAAATCAGAATCAAGTTATAAATTATTTCACAGATGTATTTTTAAGGAAAGAAAGGCTTAAAAGGAATCAAGAGCTTACAAATTATAAACAAAAGTTTTAATGGAAGAGGAAAATGAATAATAATTCTAGAGGTGGAATAGGAAAAAAGAAAGTAATAAAGTAGAGAAAAAGACGCCTCAATAAACCAAAAACCCTAATTAAGAGCTGGATTATTAGAGCACCCACTACTGGTCTCCATGCTTCTGTCCTTGGTCCCCTATTATCTACTGTCCACAAGAGCCTTAGTTACCCTATTAAAACAAAAGTCAGGTATCTGTCCCCTGGCTGAGAACCCTCCAGTGGTTTCCTACCTCACTTAGAATATAAACCAAAATTCTTACAATGGCTTCCCAGGGCTGCCATGATAGGCTTTCTGCTCCCTCTCCCCTTACTCAGCTCCAGCCTCATCTGCTCCTTGTTTGACTAGCCAAGCCTCTGCATTAGCTAATCCTTCTGCCTGAGATGCTTTGCCCAGCAGCCTTTTACATGGCTTATGCTGTCATCTTCTTCTAATCTTTGCTCAAATGGCTTTCCTCACCCACTCCATTTAAAACTGCAATATGCCCTCCTATACTTATCACTGTCTGATGTCCTACACATTTTACTTGTTTATTTATAAATGAGCTCTCTTCTCTCCCCTCACCCCCACCCAGGGAATATTAGCAGAAAATTTTTTTTTACTACTCTGTTCATTGCTACATCCCTAGTGGCCTAGAAGAATGCTTGGCATGTAATAGACACTAAGTGAATATTTGCTGAAGAAAAGAAAGAGGATAATTTAATCATCAAGAGCAGAAGTAATAAGGAGAAATGTGCACTGAACAAGTTAGATCTAACTAAGTGCTATAAGTTAGAGTGAGATTTCTGGGACGTCAAGAAGGTAAAAAACATCTGGAGGGACTAGAGGAAACGGAAGGAGAAAGAACTGGTGAAGAGATTTAAAAAAAAAAAAAAAAAACAAGAAAGAGAGAGAGGATGAAGCTTAAAATCCAAAGCGGGGTAGGGAGCAAAAATGTAGCTCAGTAGTTGAGCATCTGCTTCCCACATATGAGGTCCTGGGTTCAATCCCCAGTACCTCCTGGGGAAAAAAAAAATCCAAAGTGGGTAAAAGGCTAGGAACAAGGGGAAAAAAGGTAGAAAGGAAAAATAAACAGTCTGTTGCAGGTAAGACATGTCTTGGCACTATCTGTACTCGACAAATGTTCACAATAAAGCCCGATTCCATATGCCACTCAACCCCTAAAATGATAGGTGGGAATCCTGAAGGGAGGGAGGGAGATTCACAAGAGTCTTTCATGGAGGGGGACCCCTTTTTGATTGTGGGTACAAATACATTCCAACAATACGTACCTGTTGTTGAAGCTGGAGTGTCTCCCTTTTGTTTTTGGAGTTGTGCGGCAGGCTGTTTGGATTCTTTCATTACCTCTGATACACTAGAGATTTTTAGTGGACCAGACTGAATCTTGGAAATGAAAAACATTTTAATATTTCAGATATAATACAGTTAAAAAAAAAAAAAAAAAAAAAAAAGTAGCATACAGCAATTTGTAATATTTCAAAAGCCAGGTCTTTCAGGATTTTAACTTAAAGTTAGCAATGCTTTAATAATGTATTTTATTAGCCACACTAAGAGAAGCCATCCTTACTCAAAAAATACAGACCAAAAATTTCATTCCAACGACAAGACCAAATTTAGTACTAACAAAGGCTTCTCTTAGAGTAACTAATAAAGTAGATGATGTATAATGTGGCCTTTAACCACCATTCCTTTTACATATACAATGCTGAGAAAGCTATTTTCATTTCCTTTCTAAATTATTGTGTCTTCTGAATACATTCAGTTAGAAACAAATGATTTTTAGAGGCTGAGTAAAAGTGGAAATCTGTTTGTTGTTTCTTTAATCTCTAAAATTCATGCAACTGCACACTAAGATGTATGATTCAATTGTGAATCATCTGTCTTCTCTTTCCCAGTTATTGCCTGCTTTAAATTTAAGGCACTGTTGATTAACAGAACAGCCAGGTGATGAGCCAGAGAAAATTACTGAGTAATAAGAATATTTTTATTTACCACTTATGTTGTCCCACATTTTACCAGAATTTAGCAACAAAACTCAGACATCCCTAAGATGACTACTTTAACATAAAATAGTTACAAACTTTGTCATGATCAGAAACCAGAAATATATCCATTTTTAAAATTTTTTTATTATTATTTTTTAAATCGTGAAATACATGCTCATTGCAACAAGCAAAATAATACCAAGATATATGAATGATTTTAATTTGTTTCTTTACTACTCCTCTCCCTGCTAGGCAGCCAATGCTAATGGCCTGAAATCTATCCTTTCACCCCTGAACATATGCTTAGGTATATAGGCACACATAATTTTTCATTTCTTTAAACAAACCAAATATAAGGTCACATTGTACAAATCACTATGTAACCTGCTTTTACCATTTAACAATAACTCATGGATATTCTTTTAGGTCATGCAAATCTTTTTAGTTGCATGATATCCTAACGTTTCCTGTTTTGTTTTGGCACTACAAACGAGAGCAATAAACAACCTTGTCCATATAACTGAAATGCACCAGAGTGTGATTTCTGTAGGACAGTTTCTGAGAAGAGGAAGTACTGGGTCAAAGGAGTTACATATTTTTAGCAGGTATTAACATATCACTTTCCCATAAGGTTCTAGCAATTCACGCTCTCATCATAAATGTGTATGCACATGCATGCATACATGTACACACACATATACATAGCTATCTATCTCTATCTCTAGCATCTATTTCTGGACCCAGATGTTCTGTTCCTCTGATTTGTATTACTTGCCAAGAACTTATTGTTTTATTAAAATAGGATAATAACTTTAATCCTGAAAATGCAAGTGTCCTCTGACTCCAACCTGAACCCCAACTATACTTTTTCAAAATGTTCTTGGCAAATCTTGAACATCATTTATTCTCTTGTATGAACTTTAAAATTACCTTGTCTGGTTCCTCACTCCATTCCCTCCAGAAAAATCCATTTGAATTCTAACTAGACTTGAGCATGTGCATATTTATCATAAAAATGTCATTTCTCTCAAATATACATATACATATTTCTCTCAAAAATATTTATATTTGAGAGAAATGGCATTTTATGACATTAAATTCCATCCAGGAAGATACCATTTGTCTCCATTTAGGCAGGTCTTATTCCACGTCCATCAAAAAGATTTTAGGTTATCTTCTCTCAATATTGTCTATGCCTAAAGAACAATGTTGGCACTGAAGGGGTTACCAACACGTTAAATCCATAGTTTCTGAAAGCAACAAGGTAATAACAATGCACAGCAGTATAGAGTGCTGAGTGAATGGTAAAAATTCAAACACTAACTACTATTGTAATTCAGAGAAAAATCTCTTTTGGGGGAAAAAAGGTGAACCTCTGAAGATACGCACAAAGATGGTTTACTGGAAGATATTCCTGCCAACCCATCAGTTCGTAGGTCAAAATTTCGTGACTCTGCTTTGTGGTCTAAAGGAGCCCTTATTAACTATAGCATGTCTCTGTGCCTGGACCACTCAACATTTATGGTTTGGTGTTCTAAGTCAGAGCTCGTCAGCTGTAAAGGTATGAGCTGACCCCAGACCCCTCAGGTCACAGGGTGGCTAGGGTCACCTCTCCCTGAAGAGCCCCCTCCCTTTAGCCTCACCTGCTTCACAATTATTTTCTATGTGGTGCATAGTAGATGAGCGCACTTATGGGACTCCATGGGGATAAAAATCCAGCTGTACGTAATATGAGTTCAATTTAAAGAGAACTGAGAAACATACATCTGGCGCGTTCTTCTGAATTGAACTACAAAATATCTTGTAGATTAAAAAAACATATTAAAATTATTCTGCATGAGAAACTGAAATATTATTTAAAACTCTTACCGGCTTCTTTGGCAATGGAACATTGTAAGGTGCGGAACCAAGAACCATCTCAAAGACTTTCTCTGAGTAAGGTATGGTTTTCTCTACACTTTCCCGGAAATGGGAATCCCATTTGGCATACAGGATAGTGCCACCAACACCTCCACCAACAAACAAAAGGCCAGCTCCAACAATTTTGCCAGCAGTCAGCCTAAGTGAAAGAAATAGGAAACATAATTCCATTTCTTGGCTTTCCATTTCTCGACCATCTGATTCACAGATCACAGCAGCCAATCTTATCACCACAGCTGCACATCACCTTTCCCTGATGTGTTTTTAACATGTCTGCAATAGAAAATAACATTTATTCATAACAAAAGTTTTTTAAAAACCCAAACAGTACTATCTAGGACAAGAATGAAGCAATCCGTCCTTTAATACTTAGAACTTGAGATGTTCACAATCATGAGATTTCCTTTGAACCCAAAAACAACTTTCACTAACTTTCAAACCGCCTCTCCACTAAGAGTAAATATTTATAAAAATACAAAATAACCCTTTAAAAAATATGATAATAAAACACCAAATAGAACTAACATATATTTTTTAAGATACATTATGCTGAACTCCAGATACAAATCTATTTATCATAGAATGAAAGACAGCACATGAAAGGGATTCTGCCTTGGATGCCATCCAATTATCAAAGAAACAAAAGGAGCATCATAACAAATTTTTCACCTACAAATAAATAACACTCTAGAAGGTACCCCAAGATATAGAAAAGCTTCATTACATGTACCCATCAAAGAAAAAAGGTTTTAAGCTATTCCCATACTCAAGGAAACCACAAACTCATACACATACCCACCTAAGAGCCTTGTTACAAGGAGACATACTACATACCCAGAACTGCCTGAAGTAGAGTATCTACGGCACGGTCGCAAGGGACGGAGAACAAACTTCCCACAGAGACAACTCTAAAGAAGGAGGAAACATTACAATCAGTACATATAAAGGAAACTGGGAAGGTATGGGGGTTGGTAACTTAGAAATAAAATCTTTTTGTTAAGCAAATCAATTCTATTGGTACATATTAATAAGGCATACAATTCATCCAAAATATACAATCAATGGTATTTGGTATATCACATAGTTGTACCTTCATCACATCAATCATTATTAGAGCATTTTCACTATTTCAATAATAATAGTAATAATAAAAAACAAAAAAGAAAATTCTTCACCTCTCAATCTCTGTTTTCCCTGCTGTACATGGCTGCTATTTCTGGCTATTCTTGCAGTTATTTTATCTATTTATTTGGCAGTTTTATTGAGATATATTCACATACCATATGATCTAACCAAAGTGTATAATCAATGGCTTTTAGTATAATCACAATGTTGTGCATTCATCACTACAAGAAATTTTAGAAAAATTTCATTACTCCAAAAAAACTCCACACACCTTAGCATTCCTTCCCCAGCCCTACATAACCACTAATCTAATTTCATCTTTATAAATTGATTTATATTTACATTTTATATAAATGGAATCATACAGCATATAGTACTTTGAGTCTGGTTTCTTTTACTTAGCGTAATGTTGATACTAATATTTTGTACTATTGACATACATTTATTCAGCTTCAAAGAATAACAGTCTTATATATGCAATTTTACCCATATTCATATTTCACATGTGGTTTTACTATGCTATACAGTTCCATGTTAGTAATATACATGCATTAGTAATATACATGACCTTAGACTTTCTCTTTAAAGTGCTTTCATATCCACATAATACTATTGCTAGTTACAAACATTATGTTAGGCTTTCACCTTTTTTTTGCCCCAAAGATTAATACACATCCTTTTTACCAATTCTGCACAAGTTAACCCTTAGCTTTCCATTCTCTAAGGTCCTTCTATTTCCTGGTGCCTCACATTCAAGTTAGTAACTCCATGAGATTACACAATATATTTAGTTGATAGTAGCACAATCACACAGTATGTGTCCTTTTGTGTCTGCCTTGCTTCGTTCAACATTAACGTCCTTCAGGTTCATCCTTGTTGTCGTATGCTTTAAACTTCATTTCTTCTTATAGGTGCATAATATTATATGGTGGGAACACACCAGTTTGTCTATCCATTCATCAGTTAACGTACATAACATCTAAGTTGTTTCTAACTTTTGGCAATGGTGAATAACGTTGCTATGAACATCGGCTATGAACATCGGTGTGCAGATGTCTATTTTTGTCACTGCTCTCAATTCTTCTGTGATATACCCAGTAGTGGTATTGCTGGGTCACGTGGCAAGTCTATATTCAACTTCTTTAGGTACTGCCAAACAGTCCTCCATAGTGGCTCTACATTCCCACCAAGAGGGAATAAGTGTTCCTATCTCTCCACATCCTCTCCAACACTTGTAGTTCTCTGTCTTTTTAATAGTGGCCATTCTGATAGGTGTGAAATGATATCTCACTGTAGTTTTGATATGCATTTCCCTAATCGCTAGTGATCTTGAACATTTTTTCATGTGGTTATTTTGGCATTTGTATTAATGTTTATTCAAGTCTTTTGTACATTTTTTAATCGGATCATTTGTCTTTTTCTCACAGAGTTGTAGCATCTCTCTATGTATCATGGATATTAAACCCTTATCGGACATGTGATTTCCAAATATTTTCTCCCATTGAGTCGGCTGCCTTTCACCCTTTTGACAAAGTCTGGTGAGGTGCAAAAGTGTTTAATTTTGAGGAGGTCCCATTTATCCATTTTTTCTTTTGTTGCATGTGCCTTGGGTGTAAAGTACAAGAAACCACCACCTACCACAAGGTCTTTGAGATGTCTCCCTATATTTTCTTCTAGGAGTTTTATGGTCCTGGCTTTTATATTTAGGCCTTTGATAACTTTTGAATTAATTCTTGTACAATGAGTGAGACACGGGACCTCTTTCATTCTTTTTTTTTAATATATATTTTTATTATTTATTCACCCCACCTTGCTGCTTGTGTTTGATGTCTGCTTTCTGTGTCTATTTGATGTGCATTCTTCTATGTCTGCTTGTCTTCTCATCTTCTCTTTAAGAGGCACCAGGAACCAATCCTGGGACCTTCCGATATGGGAGAGAGGCACTCAATCGCTCGAGCCACCTCAGCTCCCTGGTTTGTTGTGTCTCTCATTGTCTTTTTCCTGTGTCTTTCTGTTGCATCATCTTGTTGCGTCAGCTCTCCACACCGGCCTGCTTGCCTTCACCAGGAGGTTCCAGGAATCAAACCCCGGACCTCGCATATGGTAGACAGGAGCCCAATCACTTGAGCCACATCCACTTCCCTCTTTCATTCTTTTGTTTATAGCTATCCAGTCTCCCATCACCATTTGTTGAAAAGACTGTTTTGTCCCATTAACACGGAATTGGTAGGTTTGTCAAAAACCAGGTGATCATATAGGTGAGGTTTTATTTCTGGATTCTCAATTCTATTCCATTGATTGATTTGTCTATCTTTATGCCAATTCCATGCTTTTTAAATATATATATATATATTTTTTAAAGATGCTTAGATTACATAAATGTTACACAAAAATTATAGGGATTCCCATGTTCCCTACTTCCCCCACCTCCCATAACATCCCACATAAACATCTTTCATTAGTGTGGCACATCACCTGCAATGGATATACACATCCTGGGTCGTTGCCACTAAGCATGGACCACAGTTCATATTGTAGACCACACTCTCTCCCACACAGTTCTGCATGTTATATGCTGATGTAAAATGGTCTATATCTGTCCTTGTAATGTCACTCAGGATAATTCCCAAGTCCTGAAAAAGCCCCTGTATTACAACTGTTTTTCCCTTCCCTGCCCCAAAAGCATCCAGTGGCCACTGGCTCCACCTCACTATTGTAATTTCTTCCATTGCTTGAATCACAATATGTTTACAACAGAATACCAGTAAGTCCACTCTAGTCCATAGCTCTTCCCCCAATCCTGAGGAATTTGGGATGGTGATGTCCACTCCACCTCCAAATGAAAGGGGGCTTACATCCCATGGATACGGTAGATGGGATTATCCTGCTTGTGGCTGCAGGCTCTCTCCATTCCCTGAGATGGCCGTTGTCCATCATCGTCTCCTTACCAGGTGACTTGGGTGAGTCCACTGAGCTGTAGAGTAGGAGTTGCAGCTCCACCAAGATTCCAGGCACAGCTGGCACATGGGCAGGCCAAAGGCTCCAGTCTCTGGAAGTACACCTACAAACTCCAGCACCACATATAGGTTTGAATAGAAGGGACTGATGGACTATGTGCAGGGAGGACTTATTTGAGTCCAACTCTGTCACTTTCAGGAGCACAGATTCCAAAGTAGATCCATGCTGTTTTGACCACTGTAGCTTTGTAACATGTTTCAAGGTCAGGCAGTGAAATTCCTCCCATGTCGCTCTTCTTTTTTAGAATGCTTTTGGCTCTTTGGGCACACTTTCCCTAACAAATGAATTTGGTAACTGTCTTTTCTATTTCTGTAAAGTAGGCTGTTGGAATCTTGATTGGTACTGCATTGAATCTATCAGTTTGGGTAGGATCGACATCTTCACGACATTTAATCTTCCAATCCATTAACATGGAATGTCTTTCCATTTGTTTAGGTCTTCATTGATTTCTTTTAGCCTTGTTTTGTAGTTTTCTGCATATAGGTCCTGTACTTCTTTGGTTAAATTGATTCCTAGCTATTTGAGTCTTTTTGTTGCTATTGTAAAATGGAATTTTCCCCGATTTCGTCCTCAGATTGTTCAGTACCAGTGTACAGAAACACTACTAATTTGTGTGTGTTGATCTTGTATACTGCCATTTTGCTGACTCATTTATTAGCTAAAGTAGCTTTGTCACATATATTTCAGAATTTTCTATATGTAGGATCATATAGAAATCATCTCCTTTGCTTATTTGGATGCCTTTCATTTTTTTTCTTGTCTAATTGCTCTAGCTAGAACTTCTAGTACCATGTTGAATAACAACAGTGACAATGGGCATCCTTGTCTTGTTCCCGATGTTAGAGAAAAAGCTTTCAGGCTTTCCCCATTAAGTAAGTTGTTGGCTGTGGGATTTACATACACGCATTTTATCATATTAAGAAATTTTCATCCTATTCCTATCGTTCAAAGTGTTTTTATCAACAAAGGATGCTGAATTTTGTCAAATGCCTTTTCTGCATCAACTGAGATAAGCATGTGGTTTTTTCTTTCAATTTGTTAATGTGGTATATTATGCTGGTTGATTTTCTTATGCTGAACCACCCTTGCATACCAGGAATAAATCCTACTTGGTCATGATGTATAAGTCTTTTGATATGCTGTTGGATTCTATTGCAAGTATTTTGTTGAAAAATTTTGTACCTATGTTCTTTAGAGCCATTGGTCTGTAATTTTCTTTTCTTGTAGTGTCTTTATCTTGCTTTGTTATTAGGGTGATGTTGGCTTCATAAAATGCATTGGGTAATTTTCCCTCCTCTTCAATGTTTGGGAAGTTTAAACAGGATTGGTGTTAATTCTTCTCAAAATTTTTGGTAGAATTCACCCATGAAGCCATCTGGTCCTGGACTTTTCTTTGTTGGGAGATTTTTGATATTGATTCAATCTCTTTAAATGTCAGTGGTTTATTAAGTTCTTATATTTCTTGTAGTGTCAGTGTAGGTTGGTTGTGCATTTCTATGAATTTGTCTATTTCATCTAGGTTGTCTAGTTTATTGGCATACAGTTTCTCATAATATCCTCTTATGATTCTTTTCATTTCTGTGGGGTCAGTTCTAACTTCCCTCCTTTCATTTCTGATTGTATTTATTTGCATCTTCTCTCCTTCTTTCTTTCTTAGTCTAGCTAGGGGTTTGTCAATTTTATTGATCTGCTCAAAGCAGCAGCTTTTGGTTTTGTTTATTTTCTCTACTGTTTTTTTGTTCACAATTTCATTTATATCTGCTCTAATTTTTACTGTTCCTTCTGCTTGCTTTGGGATTGGTTTGCTGATCTTTTTCTAGTTTCTCCAGTTGTTTAGTTAGGTCTTTGATTTTAGCTCTCTCTCTTTTTTAATATAGGTGTTAAGGGCTATAAATTTTCCTCTCAAGACTGCCTTCGCTGTATCCCATAAGTTTTGATACGGTGTGCTCTCATTTTCATTCATCTCAATGTATTTACTGATTTCACTTGCAATTTCTCCTTTGACCAACTGATTATTTAGGCGTGCATTGTTTAGCCTCCATACATTTGTGAATTTACCTCTTTCCTGTCTGTTACTGATTTCCACTTTCATTCCATTATAATCTGAAAAAGTGCTTTGAATAATTTCAATTATTTTATATTTATCCAGAGCTGCATTGTACCCTAACATGTGATCTATCCTGGAGAAAGATCCATAGGCACTTGAGAAAAATACATAATCCACTGAGTTTGGCACACCAATTTATATTCCCACCAGCAGTATACAAGGGTTCAAGATTTTCCACATCCTTGTCTACACTTATTTTATGTTATTTTTTTAATAACAGCCATCCTAGTATGTGTATAATTGTGGTTTTGATTTGCATTATACTAATAACCAAAAAAGACAAACATCTTTTCATGTGCTTGTAGGCTATTTGCAAATTTTCTTTGGAGAACTATCTACTTGAGTCCTTTGCCCATTTTTTAATTGGGTCATTTGTTTTTTTTGTTGTTAAGTTTTAAGAATTCTTTAAATATTCTGGATACTAGATGCTTACCAGATATATGATTTTCAAATATTTTCTTGCACCCTGGAAACTGTCTTTTCATTTTCTTAACAGGTCCTTTAAAGCACAAAAGTTTTTAATTTTGATGAAGTCTAATTTACCTATTTTTTTCCTTTCTTGCCTTTTTGGTGTCACAGTTAGGAAACCATTGCCAATCCAAATGAAGACTTGTCCTTATGTGTTCTTCAAAGAGCTTTATAGTTGTAGCTCTTAAATTTAGGTCTTAAATCTATTTTCAGTTAATTTTTGTATATGGTATTAAGAGTCCAATTTCATGCTTTTGCATGTGGATATCCTGTTTTCCCAGTACCTTTTTTTTTTTTTTTTTTTTAAGGTATCAGGGGCTGGGGATTAAACCTGGGACCTCATATGTGGCAAGCCAGCACTCAACTACTGAGTCACATCAGCTCCCGAGTTGTTTTTTTTATTTTGCTTATTGTTTGTTTTCGTGTTTTTTTAGAAGGCACTGGGAACCAAACCTGGGACCACCCATGTGGGAAGCAGGCACTCAACTGCTTGAGCCACATTAGCTCCCCAGTACCATTTTTTGAAGAGACTCTTCCCCCTTTGAATGTTCTTGGCACTTTTGTCAAAAATCACTTGTGTATACATATATGGGTTTATTTCTTGACTTACAGTTCTATTCCACTGATCTATATATCTATCCTTTTACCAGTAACACACTATTTTGATTAATGTAGCTTTGTAACACATTTTGAAATCAGGAAGGATGAGCCCGCCATCTCTGCTCTTTTTCAGGATTGTTTTGGTTATTCAGACCCCTTGGAAATCCATGTGAATTTTAGGATCAGATTTCTCCATTTATACAAAAGAGAACATTGGGATTTTGATAGGAATTGCATTGAATCTGTAGAACAATTTGGAGAGTATTGCCATCTTGACAATATTAAGTCTTTCATTCATCAATGAGATGCCTTTCCATTTATTTTGGTCTTTTTTAATATTTTAAAGTAGGGCATTTAGTTTATATAAAGAGACAGTATAGTTTGGTGATTAAGAAAGGGAGGTTGAAGGCAAAACACCTGGTTTCAAATCCTGACTGCCACTTACTATTACGTGATTTGGGACAAATTATTTAATCTCTTTGTACCCCATTTTTCCTCAACTGTAATAAGGATGATGATAACATCTGGCTCATAAGGATTAAATCAGAGAATATAAAATCCTTAGAATAGGAACAGACATAAAGTAAGTACTCAGTAAAGATCAGCCATCAGATACTTCTTAATTCTGAAATTTCTTTTTATTATATTAATAATATATAATATAATATATACCTTCCTTTGAGGTAGAAAGGAAAATACTGTTTTCAAAGCAATTTGCTTTGGGGAGGTAGATGTGGTTCAAGCAGTTGGGCAGCCGCCTGCCACAAGGGAGGTCCCCGGTTCAGTTCCCAATACCTCCTAAAAAATACGAGCTGACACAACAGGCTGGAGTGGCAAGCTGATACAACATGATGATGAAACAAGATGATGCAATGAGAAGACACAACAAGGAAATACAGTGAGAGACACAACAAGCAGGGAGCAGAGGTGGCTCAAGCAATTGGGTGCCTCCCTCCCAATAGGAGGTCTCGGGTTTGGTTCCTGGTACCTCCTAAAAAGAAGACGAGCAGACACAAAAAGCACACAACAGACACAGAAAGCAGATAGCAAGCACAAACAACAAGGCAGGGGGTAGAAATAAATAAAATAAATCTTTTTAAAAAGTGAAAGGTTGGAAAAAGAGATTCCATGCAAATAGTAACCAAAAAAGAGCTGGAGTAGAGATATGAATATCAGACAAAATAGATTTAAAATAGATTTGACATATAGCCTTGTAAGAAATGTTACAGGGTTAGCATTTCTGTTCCTAACCTGTGGAAACATGATTAAAACGACACCCAAAAAAAGCAAGATAAAATGTACAATTCCCATAAGTGTTCTCACACAGACCTTCTAACCTTAGCTTTAACAAACTAAAGTGAACACATTAAAAAACCACCATCCAGCATTACAATCTGAAAACAGACTGTAATAAAAGTCCCCTCAAACAAACCCTATCTGGGAATTCCGGGTTTCCTCTCTAGACTTTGCTGGTTGCTCTAATTGGCAACATTTTGGTGAGTTTTGTCCTAAGGATTCCTCCCACACCAGCCAAAGGTAACCAGAAATTAATGCCAGTTCTACATATGAAATATAGATCAATATACAAGAACTTTCTAAAGTTAATTTAAAATATTTTATTAGAATCATGCATTAAGGTTAAAAAATATTTCCAAAGAAATCCAGTAAGTCTGGCATTGAAGCAGCATTATCTCTCAGTTTAAACACATTTTATATCCTCAGTTATGACACAGAAATGGCACATATTCAACATGGCAAAAGCAGGAACATACTTCTTTGGTTTTCCCTGCTTACATGTGTAAATATACTATTATATGTTCTCATTCATATGTATAAGTTATAATGTAAAATGCACTTCAACAAAATGGCTTAAGTCACTGGTCTAAACAAATGAAAATGAGGATAATAAAAGGGATTCCAGCATGAGCAGGAAGTCAACAGCAGGGGACATGCCACTCTGAATGGTCTACCCAACTGACTTTCTAGCATGTGTGCTTGGCTGCTTATCTCTATTCTTGAATAACATACTGTTTTTAATCCTAACAGAAAGAAAGAATTCTAGAAGATAATAGCTAAGAATGTCCACACACACATAAAAAGCCAATTTTAAACTAACCCTGCTATCAAACTTTGTCTTTAAATGAGTAGGCCTGGTTAACTCTGAAGAACAATAATGTTTCTTCCTCTTAAGTTATAAGCGAGAGGACTACTGCACATGCATATGATCGCTCTGAACCCTACAATTTGGGAGAAAGTTAAGCTAGAGTGAAAGCCCAGGTCCTTTAAACCCAAAGTCTCTTGTCCCGAAGCAGAGCCCACCTCAAAAAGGTTGGGCCTGTGGGGAACTGATGTGGCTCAGTGGCTGAGCGCCAGCTTCCCACATACAAGGTCTCAGGTTCAATCCCTGGCCCCAGTACCTAAGGAAAAAAAAAAAAAAAAGTTGGGCCTGGTGATGCTACAATGGGCGATGGAGAAGAAAGATGGGAGTAGTCTGGGAAACAAACTGAAGAAGCCTCAGGTGCAAAGCTCTGAAGCACATTCTGGAAAAGACAACACGAAAGATAACACTTCTTTTCTATTTCTGCTGAATACATGCACGTGAGGCTCTGTAGGGAATGCAAGGATGATGGGCCTAGACAAAGAATAAGGTAGATACCATGAGAAGTTTCAAATCTATGGGAGCTCAAATGGAGGTCACATCCACTTATGGAGATTAAGAAAATGTCACCGATCACATTCATTCTTCCATTCAAGCAGGCCACAAGTGTTCACGGAGCACCTACTTAGCGCCAGGCACTATTCTAGATAATGGACATACAGGAATGAACAAGATGGACACAGTCCCTTTGTGGAACTTAAAATATAATGGGGGAAACACACAACAAATACACATTATAAGGTCAGGTACTAGTAAGAGCTACGAAGTAAAAGAAATTAAGGTAAGGATAGAATGATATTAGAAGGAGGGAGTGGTCATAAGTCTGTTTTAGAAATAATGGTTGGGAAAGCCTCTCTGAGGAGAAGGTGATAGTTGAGAAAATAACCTGAACGAAGACAGCAAGCTAAGCAAAGATGTGTGGGAAGCCCTCCCAGCAAAAGAAACAACAAATGAAAAGGCAATTAGGTATGTGCTGGAGATTTTAGATTATATCAGGAGATATGAGGTAGAGTAGAAAAATAAGATGATGTAAGAAGCCAGATCATGAAGGGCCTGGTGGGTGTGTTAAGGCATTTAGAATTTATTCTGAATGTTGATGGGATGTCACCAAAGGGCCTGGCATGATCTGTATGCTTTTCAAAAGCCTTTTCTAACCTCTGTGTAATAAACTAACTCTAGAGAGCAACAGAAAAAGCAAGAAGACATTTAAAAAGATAGGGTTTGATGGGATGGAAAGGATTCTGTCAAGTGGAATATTCTGGATAAAGTTGACAAAAAAACAAGAATTCAGAAATCTGAGTATAAAGCACAAAAGAAAAAGGCTGAGAGTCATCTGATTAGGGATTAAAGTTCTGAGAGGTGACATAATTCCAAGTGAGAATACATAAAGAAAACAGGGAGAAGAGAGTACCTTGAGGGTATATTTAGAGGTACAAGGAAGAAGCAGGCTCAGCAAAGGAAACAAAGAAAGATAAAAAGGAACCATAGTACTGTGCAAAAGAAGCCAAGAATTTCACAAAGCAACAATATGAAACACTGTAGAATGACTGAGGAGATGGTAAGAATAAACCAATGCATTTTACAAGATAATTTGAGGAAGGACAGAAGTTTTGGTTGAGAGCTAGGAAAGGTTTCCCTTCTCAGCATAAAGTTTTATTCACTTTTCTTATTTCCTGATTGGGATCCCAATAAGTGGAAAAGATTTTGATAAATGAAAAGGAAAAGAAATTTTGGAGTTTAGCACAGAGAAGCTAGATCAATGACAACCAAGATGCAAACAGAGCAAAATGAGGAAGAATGTACCCTTAAAGGAGGAATCCAAGGACAAATTTCAATAGTCCTGCGGCAAAAGACAGCTCTGCTTCCTCCATGCCTTCTAGTCCCGCTTGAGCCCCAGGGGTAGGCAGAATTCTAAGATGATCCCCATGATCTCTGGCCCCTGCTGTTAGGTTCATGACTAACAAGGCCAAAAAAAAGGGATTCTGCAGATGCAATTCAAGTTACTAATCCTTTAAGTTAATCAACTGGGAGGTTATCCAAGAGGGCCTAGACTGTCACACAAGCTCTTTAAATTAGGGACTGAAGTAAGAAACAGGAAAAGTAAAAGAGATTCTGAAATCAGAGAGACAAGTTACTTGACTTGGAAGAAAGCAAACATTCATGTTGTGAACTGTCTATGGGAGCCTTTTCAAAGCAAGGAATTGCCGGCAGCTTCTACAAGCAGAGAGCAGTCTTTGGCAATGGCTAGTACAAAAACAGGTTTCAGTCCCACAGCTACAAAGAACTGAATTTTGCCAACAAGCTTCACGAACTTGGAAGAGGATACTGAGCTCCAAATGAGAACCACACCACAGCCAACACTTTGATTGCAGCCTTATGACCCCTTAAGCAGAGAACCCAGCTCATTCATACCCAAGCTTCTAATCTACAGAAACCTAAGATACTAAATGGGTGTTGTTTTGAGCTGTTATTTGTTAGGCAACAATAGATAACTAATACTGGCCCCATTTTCCTACCAAAGAGGATGCTTCTCCTTTCCCTGACAACAAATGGGGACAAGATAACTTGGAAGAAAACAAACAAAAAAACAAAGCCTGACTTTTATGACCTTAATGCCTAGAGATTTTGTTCAATTACTGCAACACAACATTTCGCCAAAATACCAACTTTCTGTAAACCGTGAGCAATGGAAATAGCCCCATATATACATAATGTTAGGAAGTTACATTAATTACTAACGCAAAACTTAAAGTGGCTTGGTGTCTGGACTCCTTGAATGTCAGCCAAAGTTGTGCCAGCACCTGGAGACACAAATCCCCAAGCCAATCTCAGAAATTAGTACAAGGTCATGACTCCTGTTCTACTTCACCTAGCAGGAGTTTGAGCGCCATAAGCTAGACCCTTTCACCTTTAAGAGTAAGAAAAGCTCCGAGGTAGTGTCTGCTGCAGAAAGAAGGGCAGTCCCTCCCGATAACAGCCACCTTGACAGTCCTGGCACCTCCTTATTTAGGAGACAACGACGTAAGGCTGCCGCAAGCGCTGTTGGGAATGGTAGTTCTCCCCGCTCGACCTTCAACCACCAGCTGCGCGCGTCCAACCGGCGAGCCTGGCGCCGGCTGCCGGGATTGGGCCTTGACTGGAACAGCGCGGTGCTGATTGGACGGCACGCCCTGAAGCCCCGCCTCCCCACCGCCTTCTCCTCTCCACACCCAGCCCGGCTTCAGCGATAACCCTCCAGTCACCCCAGTCGGGGGGTTTTCCAGTTCACTGCCTTAAAAGCCCGCCTGGAACGCTCTCCACCGGAGGGCAGCCCTGAGACTCGCCTTTGTCCTGGGGCCTATGCAGCGCCAAAGCCTCCCCCACTTTCCGTTGACTGCCCGAGTCAGCCGTCTCCCGCGCTCTCTCCGGGGGGCCCCGCGCTCACCTGGGCGGCGGTGGTCACGCCCGACAACTGACAGGCCCGCAGCATCTCGTAGGGGCCGGGTGGACCGCACGCCTGGTGGACCCGGGAGCTACCGCGGCGGCGCGACTAGGGGAGGGCGTGCGTGCCTGCGTCCTGCCGCCCCTTCGCGCCGCGCTCACCGGAAGGCCGCTCAACGCCCCGGCGCATGCGCAACCCTTAGTCCCATCCCCGCCCGAGAGGATGGGCCCGTTGCGGAAACGGGGCTGTAGCTGGGCCTGCGAGACCGAGACGATTGGTGGAAACAAGCGGAAAGGGGCGTTTCTGCTTCCGGTTCGCGTCGGGCTCTTTGAAACGCCGCCTTAACCGCTATAAGTGGACGGGTCTGAGTCTTCGGAAAATTAAATCAAGAAGACGCAACAATCGTCTCTGTCAGCTCTCCATTTCTTAGAAAGGAATCCATTTGGCCAAAGTTACGTAAACAATGGCGTTGTCTGGGTTTGCGCATCTGTTTCGTTTGACAGCCCATCTAAAGGGAGTCATATGATTGCAGGAGACTGGATGAATGGGAGCGACCGTTGTGCAGAACGTGTTCTCATATCTAATTATAATAAGTGACAGAGCAGGAGTAGGAACCCAGATTCTTCCGGCTTCACAGCTCCTACTTCTTCCAGATGAAGCCTCTCACTGCTTTCTCCATCAAATTTTTATTTTTGAAAGTTAATTTTGGCCGCAGTATGTGGAATAAGTTAGAAAATGAAAATAAGGTCAGTGCGGAAACACTGTTGTGCAAAATATGCCACTGTTATCAAGCAAAAGGGCGAGTGGGGCTCTGCCCGATAGTCTGAAATGACCAATTCCTGAGACACCAGGGTTTCAAAGAGCGAGTTTATTGCTAAACAGGAAGCAGATCAGATGTCCAAAATCTGACTAAGGAGTTTAGGGTTTTATGGATTCGCACAAGGGAAGGTGGAGTTGCTACCATTTCAATAGCAAGTATAAACAAGGTCTGGGACTAGTTCAAGGAGTTTTAGTAATTTCAAGTATTAACTTATGGCTGTTCTTTAATATACTAGAAAGTAAGAAAAAGCATCTATGTAATAATTCAGTAATAATCATTTGTTAATTCTTAACTCTCAGTTACACCACTGAGTATAAGGTATGACATTAAATACTGAACCTGGTAGTCAATACTATTAGCATTAATTAATCTTATTATCAGAACATCATAAAAGCTAGCATCTTCAGTTTAATATATGTCCTCTGTTGTGTATGCAAAACACTTTCAAGTCATAACTAGGTAATTTATCACATAGTATCCTCCCTAGAAATGGATAGCACTACTACTCTCTTTTGTAAAATGGAGAAATGGATTTTAAAATTATCTAAAATCAAAAAATTTCTTATATTTTCATATGTTCGATGCTCTCAGGGTGCTTTGGTAATTACATTAAATCTCTGTTATATATCTTTGCCACTTAACAACCTCCAGGGCAGCTTCTCATCTTAGTAACTTTTTTTTATTTTATTTTATTTTTTTTTTTAGATTTTATTTATTTATTCATTTATCCCCCCCTTGCTCCTTGTGCTCGCTGGGTCAGCTAACCACGCCGTGCGGGCGGGCCTGCCCTCACCAGGAGGCCCCGGGAATCGAACCCGGGGCCTCCCATATGGTAAACAGGAGCCCTACTGATTGAGCCACAGCCGCTTCCCTACTAAGTAACTTTAACAATTGAATTATAGTCTCTCTGCCCAACCTCTCCCCACTGCTGTCGTGCTGGGTGATGCCATTGTGATCACTTTTCTAACATCTTGGCTTTGAACTTGTTAGTACCACTGAGCAATTTCATTCTGCCCCAGCCATATATGGCACAGCCATATCTTGGGTTTAAACATCATTAGCAACCTTTCCAGCATTAAGATCAAACCCCAAAATTAACTTCTATGGTTTCCTAACCTCTCACTTACCTAAATCCTTAATCCTCACAATCCACATGCAATTCATCAGATCCTACTAATTTTTATGCTTTAAAATATTCTCATCGAGGGACTTCCGGGAAGATGGCGGACTAGCAAGACACGGGAATATCTTCTCCAGAAAAATAGGTAGAGGACAAGCTGAAACAGCCCCGAAAAAGATCTTCTAGGGTTTAGATCACCAGGTGAAGGCTGCACACCACCCAGAAGAGAGAGGGACAGAAGAGGGAAATCGCGACTACAGAACTGTGAGTTGCAAGTAGCAGCTTCTGCTGCTGCCGGCACCTTCCCCCACACTCTTCAGAATTCTCGGGCCCCTGGGCCTGCGACAACAGACAAAGGGGACTTCAGGGATCTGCCACTCCCAGAAAGGGGAGAGAGAGGGACACAGCCTTAGGCTGACTCAGGTTCGGACCTGAAATTTGGGCTTCAGAGCCCTACGGACCCTTCCACACAGCAGTTTGCCCTGGGAGCGCCGAAAGGACTAGAGAAATCCGATCCTCGCAACCTCCCTCTCTTCTAGCCTGGACTAATTGTAGAGGACACCACGGGAGAGGGGAGAGAGAGCCTGGGGCTGACCCTGCTTTGGACTCACAGGTTTGGTCTGCCCTGTCCCGAGAGCCCTTCCAGGCTGGGTGGGGCTGCGCCATTGTTTGCCTTGGAGCCTGCAAGGGGCTAAAGATATACAAACCTCCCAATCTCATCCTCTACTAACAGGGACTGATTATTGAGGATTCAGAAGGGAGTGGAAATATTTCATAGCTGGGAAAAGGGGGGCGCTACGAGAGAAGTCTGGAGAACTGTCTCAGAAAGTTTAAATCAGAGGGCTCCTAGCCCCCAGACAGGAAGCTCTATCACATTGATCTGGTCTGTGTCACAACAAATACGCTCTGACCAGGCATTGAATTGCGAGCAGCCAACAAGCGCCATCTCGTGGCAGACCAATGAAGTACACATAAGAAAATTAATAAGTAAGAGAGTCTTTTCCTGGCCTCTATAGCCTCCCTGCCCAAGGCCCTAGGAAACGACTCTACAACCAATTACTGGGTCCAGTGCCCAGTTTTGAGCAACCAGCAGAACAATCTTAACAATGAAGGTTGAGCCAAAAATCAAAGAGCGGTGGTAACTCACAGCCGCCTGCCACTAAAACCCCATAAAAGAGAAATAGATAGAGCATCTAAGTAAAATACAAACTAACCAGATGCCTAATCACCAACAAAAAATTACAGGCCATACTAAGAAAATAGAAGACATGGCCCAAGAAAAGGAATACAGCAAAGTCCCAGAAGAGATGCAGAATTTGAGAGAACTAATCAGTGAGATGAGCACACATTTCCAAAATCAAATTAATGAGATGAAAGAGAATATAGTTAAAGAGATCAATGACATCAAGAAGTCATTGCGCGAACGTAAAGAAGAATTTGAAATCATGAACAGAAAAGTAATGGAGTTCATGGGAATGAAAGATACAATAGGTGAAGTAAAAAATACATTTGAAGCATACAACAGCAGACTCGAAATGATAGAAGAAAGAGTAAGTGATACTGAAGACAGAGCAGCTAAAATTGAAGAGAGAAAAGAACAGAGAGAGAAAAGAATGGAAATAATTGAGCAGGGGCTCAGAGAGTTGAATGACAACACAAAACGCAAGAACATACGTGTCATTGGAGTTCCAGAAGGAGAAGAGAAAGGAAAAGGGGCAGAAAGAGTATTTGAGGAAATAATAGCTGAAAATTTCCCAACTCTCACGACAGAAATGAACTTTCATGTCCAAGAAGCACACCGTACCCCAATGAGAATAAATCCAAATAGACCTACGCCAAGACACATATTATTCAGAATGTCAAATGTAAAAGATAAAGAGAAAATGCTCAGAGCAGCAAGAGAGAAGCAAACGATCACATACAAAGGCCGTCCAGTAAGACTTTGTGCAGATTTCTCTTCAGAAACCATGGAGGCGAGAAGACAGTGGTATGATACAGTTAGGAAACTGAAAGAGAAAAACTGCCAGCCGAGAATTCTTTACCCAGCAAAACTGTCCTTCAAATATGAAGGTGAATATAAAGTATTCACAAACAAACAGAAACTAAGAGAGTTTGCAAAAAAGAATCCACCTTTGCAGGAAATATTAAAGGAAGCCTTAGAACCTGAAAGAAAAAGACAGGAGAGAGAGGCTTGGAGGAGAGTATAGAAGAAAGAAAAGCAGAAAGGATAACCAAAAGAGTAAAAAGAAAGACAAAAATAAGATAACATATGAAAACCAAAGAATAAAATGGAGGAAATAAATAGTGCATTTTCATTAATATCATTGAATGTGAATGGATTAAATTCCCCAATCAAAAGATACAGGCTGACAGAATGGATAAAAAAACATGAGCCATCCATATGCTGCTTACAAGAAACTCATCTCAGACACAAGGATACAAGTCGGCTGAAAGTAAAAGGTTGGAAAAAGATACTCCATGCGAATAGTAAACAGAAAAGAGCAGGGGTAGCTATACAGATATCAAACAAAACAAACTTCAAATGCAAAAAAGTGATAAGAGATGCGGAAGGCCATTATATATATTAAGATTTTATTTATTTATTCATTTATCCCCCCCCTTGCTGCTTGTGCTCGCTGGGTCAGCTAAGCACGCCGTGCGGGCGGGCTTGCCTTCACCAGGAGGCCCCGGGAACCGAACCCGGGGCCTCCCATATGGTAAACAGGAGCCCTACTGATTGAGCCACAGCCGCTTCCCCATTATATATTAATAAAAGGGACGATCCTCCAGGAAGATATAACAGTCATAAATATCTACGCACCTAACCAGGGTGCCCCAAAGTATATGAGACAAACTCTGGCAAAACTGAAGGGAGAAATAGATATTTCTACAATAATCGTCGGGGACTTCAACACCCCTCTCACATCATTAGATAGAACAACTAGACAGAAGATCAACAAGGAAACAGAGAACTTGAACAATATGATAAACAAGTTAGACCTAACAGACATATACAGAACACTGCATCCAAACTCAGTGGATTATACATTCTTCTCAAGTGCCCATGGATCTTTCTCCAGGATAGACCACATGTTAGGTCACAATACAGCTCTCAATAAATATAAAAAGATTGAAATTATACAAAGCACCTTCTCAAATCATAATGGAATGAAACTGGATATCAATAACAGGAAATTTGCAAATGTGTGGAGACTGAACAACACACTCCTAAATATTCAGTGGGTCAAAGAAGAAATTGCAAGTGAAATCAGTAAATATATTGAGACAAATGAAAATGAGAACACAACATATCAAAACTTATGGGATACAGAAAAGGCAGTCTTGAGAGGGAAATTTATAGCCCTAAATGCCTATATTAAGAAACAAGAAAGAGCTAAACTCAAAGATTTAACTGAACAACTTGAGAAACTAGAGAAAGAACAGCAAAGCAATCCCAAAGCAAAAAGAAGGAAAGAAATAATAAAGATTAGAGCGGAAATAAATGAAAATGAGAACAAAAAAGCAATAGAGAAAATCAACAAAACCAAAAGCTTGTTCTTTGAGAAGATCAATAAAATTGACAAACCCCTCGCTAGACTAACAAAGAAAAAAAGAGAGAAGATGCAAATAAATACAATCAGAAATGAAAGGGGGGAAATTACAAATGACCTCACAGAAATAAAAAGAATCATAAGAGGATATTATGAGAAACTATATGCCAACAAATTAGACAACCTGGATGAAATGGTCAGGTTTCTAGAAAGTCATAACCAACCTACACTGACACAACAAGAAATACAAGAACTTAACAAACCAATCACAATTAAGGAGATTGAATCCGTCATCAAAAATCTCCCAGCAAAGAAAAGTCCAGGACCAGATGGCTTCACAGGTGAGTTCTACCAAGCATTTCTAAAAGAATTAACACCAATCCTGTTTAAACTCTTCCAAAAAATTGAAGAGGAGGGAAAATTACCCAACACATTTTATGAAGCCAGCATCACCCTAATACCAAAGCCAGATAAAGATTCCACAAGAAAAGAAAATTACAGACCAATCTCTCTCATGAACATAGATGCAAAAATTCTCAACAAAATACTTGCAAATCGAATCCAACAGCATATCAAAAGACTTATACATCACGAGCAAGTGGGATTAATTCCTGGTATGCAAGGCTGGTTCAACATAAGAAAATCATGGGAAGCGGCTGTGGCTGAATCAGTGGGGCTCCCGTTTACCATATGGGAGGCCCCGGGTTCGGTTCCCGGGGCCTCCTGGTGAAGGCAAGCCCGCCCGCACGGCGTGGTTAGCTGACCCAGCGAGCACAAGCAGCAAGGGGGGATAAATGAATAAATAAATAAAATCTTTAAAAAACAAAAAGAAACAAACAAAAAAAAACATAAGAAAATCAATCAATGTAATACACCACATTAACAAGTTGAAGGAAAAAAACCACATGATCATCTCAATAGATGCAGAAAAGGCATTCGACAAAATCCAACATCCTTTTTTGATAAAAATACTTGAAAAGATAGGAATAAAAGGAAAATTCCTCAATATGATAAAAGGCATATATGAAAAACCCACAGCCAACATATACTCAATGGGGAAAGGTTGAAAGCTTTCCCCCTAAGATCAGGAACAAGACAAGGATGCCCACTATCACCATTGTTATTCAACATTGTACTAGAAGTTCTAGCTAGGGCAATTAGACAAGACAAAAAAATTAAAGGCGTCCAAATAGGAAAAGAGGAAGTAAAACTCTCACTGTTTGCGGATGACATGATCCTGTATTTAGAAAATCCTGAAGTATCCACAACAAAGCTATTTGAACTAATAAATGAGTTCAGCAAAGTGGCAGGATATAAGATCAACACGCAAAAATCAGTAATGTTTTTGTACACTAGTACTGAACAATCTGAGGAGGAAATCAGGAAGAAAATGCCATTTTCAATAGCAACAAAAAGACTCAAATACCTAGGAGTTAATTTAACCAAGGAAGTACAGGACCTATATGCAGAAAACTACAAAACAATGCTAAAAGAAATTTAAAAAGACCTAAACAAATGGAAAGACATTCTGTGTTCATGGATTGGAAGAATAAATATCGTGAAGATGTCAATCTTGCCCAAACTGATTTATAGATTCAATGCAATACCAATCAAAATCCCAACAGCTTACTTTACAGAATTAGAGAAGGCAATTACCAAATTAATCTGGAAGGGTAAGTGCACCTGAATAGCCAAAAGCATCCTAAAAAAGGAGAGCAATGTGGGAGGAATTTCACTGCCTGACCTTGAAACATATTACAAAGCTACAGTGGTCAAAACAGCATGGTACTGGCATAAAGACAGACATATCGATCAGTGGAATAGAATTGAGAATCCAGAAATAAACCCTCACCTATACAGTCAACTGGTTTTTGACAAACCTACCAAGCCCATGCTGATGGGAAAAAACAGTCTCTTCAACAAATGGTATTGGGAGAACTGGATATCTATAACCAAAAGAATGAAAGAGGACCCCTATCTCACCCCCTATACAAGAATCAACTCAAAATGGATCAAAGATCTAAATAGAAAAGCCAGGACCATAAAACTACTAGAAGAAAATGTAGGGAAACATCTTCAAGACCTTGTAGTATTGTAGTAGGTGGTGGTTTCTTAGCCCTTACACCCAAAGCACATGCAACAAAAGAAAAAGTAGATAAATGGGACCTCCTCAAAATTAAACACTTTTGCACCTCACAGGACTTTGTCAGAAGGGTGAAAAGGCAGCCGAATCAATGGGAAAAAATATTTGGAAATCACATATCTGAGAAGGGTTTAATATCCAGGATATATAAAGAGGTGTTACAGCTCAACAATAAAAAGACAAATGACCCAATTAAAAAATGGGCCAAAGA